>JAVKPL010000198.1:0-14177 GCA_032173675.1 Gastrolobium villosum
GATGGGTTGATGAAAATCGATCCTAAATCCAAACCGATCCAATATATTAATTCCTCTCTACCTCTTTGGGTCTTTTTCTAATCATAGCCTAAAAATTTCTAAACCCAAGACACATCAAATAAACTCAAGAAAAAATCTAATCAGGTCTCATTAACAAAATTTGATCTTTGTAGAGCTTCATGTCTCATGATCAAAAAAAAAAAAAACTATATTATAGTTTACTAATGCTTTTGTATTTCAAACAAAAGAAAATTTACAAATCCAATATATACAAAAGATGTTATTTACACAATAAACATCAAATAAATTATAGGATATTCAAAAACCGAAAATCGATTCAATCCAAACCGAAATAAATTGGATCGGATCGGATCAGATTTGAAAAAAAAAAAATCGAATTGATAATTATATGATCAAACCGAAGGAATTGGATCGAATGATTTTTGCTTTCAAAACCGATCCAATCCATACACGAACACCCCCCCTACTAGTACATGAAATTTTATTATATTAAATATCAGAGCTACATCAGCATGAGTATGACACTACTAAGACAAACAACAAACTTCCTTATTCTTCCAATATGAAAATCTAAACCCTAAATAAAACAAAAACACACATTCTTAAGTTAAACACTAGACTAACTTAGTATACCAATCAGACTAGAGGAATTTCCAAGAGAAAAAGAGATTCTTGTCTCAACCTTCTTCAACCCTTCAACAAATACACTCACTAACATAACTTAAAACCCCTCCATTCAGGGTTTTCTTCATTCGCTCGCGCGCAAAAGGCCATCCTCTTGAAAAAAACAAAGGAAGCTCGTCGAGACAACTCCATCAAATCAAATCAAACAATCTGTGCAGGAAGAAAGTACCAAACCACTCTTCACTTGTCTAACGCAATCCATCATCATCAACACCGAGATTCAAAAACCCTAATCAACTAATCCATCATCGTCACACCAAATTAAGCCGTAGCAACCGTTTCAAATCACTGGTGGGAATGCCTTTGTTCTTCCCGAGGAATCCGGGGACCGGAACGGAGCTCGGAGGCGGCGATGCCACGGAACCTGATCCGCCATAAATACCGTCCTTCAAATCCGGAACCCTAACTTGCTTCTTCACAGTTTCCGGGTCCGGACCCAGCCGATCCGTGGACCCCAAAACCAAATCGAAACCTTCCTCGCTCTTCTTCTTCGCGAGTCCATCGTCGGGGCTCAACATCTCGCCTCTCTTGAGGATCTTGACCTGTCCCATGACGAGGTTCGCGCCGGGGGATTTCACCACCATGCCGGAATTATCGCCGCCGCACCAGCTACGATAGCGGTCTTGGAAATTCCCGTGAACGGCCACCGGACTCCGCTTTCGCCGGCGAGTGTGGTTAGGGTTAGTGTTTCTTTGTGATCTGACGGAAGATTTGGTGAGGGACAACGCATCATGGCGTAGCCCAGTTTGAAGGCAATCGTGGGAGCGAAGAATAATCGCTGTTCCCATTTTCTAAGAAGGTAATGAATGCAATGCAAGTGTTTGATTAACCCTACGGCGAAGACAGATTGATAAAAGTGAAAACGTAGGGAAAGGTGTCTTCATGGATCACGTGACCAGTTAGGGCCTGGTAAGTGATAACCGCCTCTGAGTTATTCTTTTAAAAATCTATCCGAACCGGCCGGTTGAACTGGGTGACCTTAAACGATATTGAACCGGTTATGTATTTGGTTGGGTATGAAATCAATAAATTAGTCCTGAACCAATTTTAACTGATATTAAACCGATACTTGTTTTTTTTTTTTTTTTTAAACCAATCTTATGAAATTTTAGACTAAATACTTGAAAAATAGACTCAAATCTAGACAATATAAATGATAGCTTATAACACTTGCTACTAAATCAACTCTAATTATTAACTAAAAATTAAGGAAAAAAAGTTTCCGATGTTACTTTAGATAACTTTGTCTAATGTTAATCAAAACGACGTTGTTTTAGGGTTGAAAAATTAAAAAATTATAATGATAAAGACTACTATAACCCTGAAATTACAAAAACACCATGATTTCCGTCCCAAAACGACGTCGTTTCGATGAACATTAGATAAAGTTATCTAAATAGCTTTAGAAAAAACAAACCCAACAATTAAAATGTTCTAATTTTATAATTTATTATATATTTAATTTATGCTATTGAACCAATAACCTATTTGGTTAAATTTGTAACCCGTTGATTCAGTATCTTGATAAAAATCGATGACCGATTCGACTTTGATAATAATACTCTGAGTTAAGATAATGTGACTCGCTTTTTCTTCTAATTTGTGATGCCATTGCCATCTTTATAATTTGGCTACATGGATGGAGGCAAAATTGGGAGATCGCAAAGGAATTGACGAGGGGCACATACATGGGGTAGAGTCTTGCAAATTTATGGAATAAGTGTGAGGAAAGAACGAACTTCATCCCGATTTTCTCTCTCCCCCTCTCTCTCTCTGTCCACATATACTCCTATAGTTTCAATTCTTGATGGATAGAGGGAGAAGAATGGAAGAACTTTCTCTTGTGACCTCGTGATCAACTAAACTCAATAACAACTGGTTTCTGTCTCTTATGTCAAAGAACTCCACAAATCTTTGGTTCTTTTTCCGTGAGGCATCTCTCAATTCTTTCATGACACCAATAAAATTAACTAATTAATATTTGTTTATTTAAATGATATAGAATTGTGTCATTTTAAGTGTGGTAGAGCCATTGATGTATCTCTTGGGGGTATAATATGTTGATGTATGGGTGCTTACAGTAACAATGGTAAAGACCAAGGCACTATTGATGCTTCCCATGTGTTGTATAACAAAATGGGGAAGTATGTGTAAATAGCTATGGCGACTCCACATTGTTGAAGAGTAACAACTCATAAGATGAAGAGATCCAAAAAAACCCTTTCTATGAGAGAATGAGGTATTTAGAGGGAATAGGTCTCTTTCTAAGCCTAGGAGAGAGAGTCCAGAGCCCCCCCAAAAGTTGTGCCACCTAGCTTTGTCTTGTTACAAAGACAAGACATGTTGCCCTATTGTTAGTATACAGTGGGCAGCAGTCGAAGGATTGGAAAATCCTCTGTGATTAGCCTTTATGGCTCATCATAGGTGCCTTCTAGAAGGTTCTAGGTGTGGGCTTTTAAGACTGGACCCAACTGGCTGGGCCTATAAAGTTGGCCTACCAAAACAGAAACCCCTTGTAACGCCCCGTTTTCATACGATTTGTTAACATACAAAATGGTATTTAAAGCGAATTAGACTTATAAATTAAGCAGAAGACTTTACTTAAACTATCAATATTACCTTGGGTAATTTAGTTACTTAACTTTTTCCTTATATATATTACCATACATGACGTAATTATCGTATTTTAATGTACTATACAGTCCCATACTTGTACAGAAATCCAATTCATTAATCTTGCAACCATAGTCAATGGATAAATTATCCGGATATTATAACAAATATCATTCCGAATAGAATCTTGTGGACAACATAACATCTAAAAATCGGATAACCCACGGAATAATTCCCACAATAAAAAGGTACCCGAAACTCTGAAAAGTCCAGATAGACATATGATACATAGTCCAATCAATAAACATAGAATCCATATATAGATTCAAATAGAAAGTGGTTCCGTGCCAACTTTGACATAATCTATTCATGCATATACATATGTCCTTAATACAACTCATGTACCACACACACACACACACACACACACACACACACACACACACACACACACACACACACACACACACACACACACACACACACACACACACACACACACACACACACACACACACACACACACACACACACACACACACACACACACACACACACACACACACACACACACACACACACACACACACACACACACACACACACACACACACACACACACACACACACACACACACACACACACACACACACACACACACACACACACACACACACACACACACACACACACACACACACACACACACACACACACACACACACACACACACACACACACACACACACACACACACACACACACACACACACACACACACACACACACACACACACACACACACACACACACACACCCACCAGTCTAGCAAAACATAACTAGAATATATACATAAGTGCATGAACATCCTCAACCAAAATAATCTAAGCAACTACTCCAGCTGGACCTCTTAACCACCCTATGTAGGTTTCTTGCCTAATGAGGACCCATCCGCTGCTGCCGGAGTACCTGAAACATGTCCTCATCTCAGTAAACTTAGGGTTTATGTAATAGTCTTCACACATGAGTTCACATCCTGCATGAAATGTCAGATAACAGAGTATAATATACATCATATAGTTCACAACATATTTAGGACTTCCAATAATTTGAGTCCATAATTAAACTACATATCTTATAATCCAAATGTCAATATTCAAATATCAAATCCCATAAAGAATACCATACATGCTCCTTAACTCTATTAGGCACATGCATCCCCTGAGAAAAGACTATATAGGTTCCTTAACTCATCTAAGACATATCTAAGAGAAGATCACCTGTCTCTTTTACTCTTAGACATATATGAGAAAAGACTAAATAAGCTCTTTAACCTTCAGACCACAATACAAACTATTTATAAGAGTTCCACAAATCATGTACATATCAAAGCATACTCATATAGAGTTCATCACATCATATCATGTAGTCACATATCCATATCCTATATGAATGCAACTATAGAAAGCATCTAATTCATTACATAATATACACATCAAAACATCATCCAAATGGACCATGGAGGAACAGCCAAAGAGAAGAGAACTCTTAAACCGGAAGCTTACCTCTCGAAGTTCCAAAACCAAGACTTACTTGTATTCCAAGAAAGCTAGTCAAGCACCTTCAAAGCTTGATCTCTCAATTCAATGTCACTTGGCTCAAACCTGGTTCACCAATTAACAACAATGAACACCATAAAGGTTCCATTTACATTGTCCAAAATGCCAAGTTTCTAATACTTTAATGTTTCATCATATTTTTAAGTATGGTGAATCTAATTATATATTCTTCATTATACACCATTTCTTAACACTTTCTCATGCCAATTTATTCTACCACATAAGTCATTACATATAAATCTCTAATATCCAAGAATGACCATATTATGTCATCTTGTATAAACCAAACTAAAAGCTTAGTTTTGAGCTCTTGTTATCACTTGAAATGATATAAGAAATAACTTTCAAACAACCACTTGAATTTAGCACACTTCCCAAGCCTTTTTCTATGCATTGGCCGAATGTAACCCTATACAAGACCATCAAACATCGACATTTTCAATGGCTATTCAATTAGCCTATTCCTCACTAGTATGATCAAGAAGTCATACACACCATCACAACATTAGAACAACATTGAATCATGTTCCAAATAATTTCCTCCTTTCATGGCGTATAGACATACAAGGAATTCATGAACTTTCCATGTTTTAATCACCAATATAATGTTCCATTCACAACACACATACTCAAATACATATCATCCCTCATAGGCATATCATTAAACACATTCTATACATAATTTTCCCTAGGTTGGCCGAATTGCCTCCTTAAATATCCATCACCCTTTCTTGTTTAATTTGGATTCCTCCATTGGGTCCACTAGCAATGCATATTATATGGAAGAAAGCTCATTCATTTTGAAAAATCTTCGAAAGCATTATTCATTGAGCAGGACATAGGTTCAGAGTAGGAAAAATTTAATTATATGTTCCTTAACGACACTTTCAAATGCTTTTTCTTGACGACAATGATCTTGGGCCCCACAGCTTCATCAATTAAAATCAACTCGACCTCTTCTTACTTTGTTTATGGAAATAGTGCATTGCTTTATCAATTCGGTTCTCTCTCTTTTTTATGACGTCTTTCAAAGTGAGCTTGCCATAACTTCTTGAAGTTTTAAAATATGGCCCCACAAACGCGACTTGATTCTTTTGTTTGCTAGCAATGGGAAATAGCACCTGTGGGGTTTGGCTTCGATTTTGGAGTTCTTTCTCGCTTGACGATGGGGTTCTGAAAACTCACGAAGTTGATCGGCTAGCATTTGGATTTTGGGATACCCACACAGGTGCATGTTTGGATTCGGATGACCCAGGATCATGCTTTCCTTCAATGTTCAAGATGGAAGGGTTTACAAGTGTGATTTTGCTATCTTTGGAAATAAAATCCTCGGCAGCTGACAGCGGTGAAGAAGATCTGGGTTACTTTGATGGAGGTTGCCGCACTTGATGTAGATCCAGTCAGTTGTGTTCCACCTCTAGTTCTGGAGAGACCGAGATTGGTAACTGTCAAGGATCAATGTTTGGCGACCGGTGTGGTTGGCGACCGATGTGAATGTTGGGCTTCTTCCTTCAATGCTAAGCCCAAGCCCATTGAAAGGTTTCCTAAAAACCCTAACCCTAAATTCCACTTTCTCTATATATATTCATTAGTTGTGGGTGGAGGCTAGGTAAAAGAGTGAGATTAGATATTTGAGAGAAAATTATTTGAGCAAAGCTTCATGTTTTGTATTTGAGAGATCTCTAGAGAGAGTTTGAGTGAAACATCTCTAGGGAGGTTTGATTATCACCATTGTTGGAGAGGTTGTGTTAACCACAACATTGGTGTATTCTGATTCTTTGTAACCATTATTTTCATAATGGATTTTTGATCTGGACTAGGTCCCGTGGGTTTTTACTTCTTCAATTGGAGAAGGTTTTCCCACGTTAAAAACTGTTTGTGTTCTCTCTCTCTCTCTCTCTCTCTCTCTCCTGTTTGCGTTTTTTATTTTTCGCTGCGCTGCCCGAACTGGTGAAGTTCGGGCCGAGGTATTTGCCGAGATCCGAGATCCGGGATCTTGTTGATTGACTTCCGCGAAAAGGCTGCTTAGCCGAACTTGAGGGAACCGAGTTCCCAACAGTGGTATCAGAGCCCGAGTTCGACAGGTTCTGAGAGAGACGAAATGGACTCAGCGACATAACCCATGACGGAGATATGTTCAAGCTAACCACAGACAATTTCACCTATTAGAGACTGATGATGGAAGATCATCTCTATTGCAAAGATTTACATGAGCCCATTATCCTTGATGAGAGACCGGTGATATGCTCCCAGCATATATACTCTTATAGATCAAAAAGCAGGAAATCAGATCTAAAACTGTGTATAAAAGTGTATATGTTGTGAAATTATTGAATAAAAATCGTCAGACACTCTCTCACTCAGATTCTTCATGTTTACAGGAGAAAAATGACAAACAAAGGAGCTGGAGGAAAAATCAGACAGAAGCTCCACGCTCCAAGCGTAGGAACCCACGCTTGAAGCGTGGGAAAAGATTTCCAGACAGTGAGTCCACGCTTCAAGCGTAGAACTCCACGCTTGAAGCGTGGGAAAGACAAAAAAAGGCAGAAACTCCACGCTTGGAGCGTGAATCCTGCGCTCCAAGCGTAGGGTTGAGATGGACAGCTGTCAGTTGCGAGAAAAGGAGGATTCTGAGGTTATAAAAAGGGCATAAGGCAACCCTAGGAGGCACTCTGGATATTCTGAACAACTGAGGTCATTCGGAGGCGGAAGCTCTGGAGAGAAATCTCTTCTTCTACCTTTCTGTAGTTCTTTTAGTTTATATTTTCATTTGAATATTGGATTCTAGCCATGATAATGGTTGGCTAGAACCTCTTTGCTGTAGTTAGGGTCACGAACCCTTGTGAACCCCTGATACAATGGATTGAGTTTTTATTGATATATTTATCTTTCGAATTTCGTTCTATTCTGATCGTATTGTTATTGTTATTATTAGATCCGATCAATCTAGTAAGTAATAATAAATCTGAGGATTAGGGCCAACAAGAGGGATCTGAGGTCTTTAATCCAGAAAGGGGATAGAACGGCGGTATGAACATGATCTAGACATAGACATGATTCATATTGTAGATGTTTTAATTATCGATCTTTATGCTTGATCTCCTATAGGGCACCTCAAGGAATTAGGGTTCTATATGAGATTAAAGGGTTAATTCCTCAAGGGATTGAGAATTAACTATTGATACCTTTATCTGATAATTATCTAATTTCACGATTTATATATTAATATTTAACTTAATCCAGAGTAAAAGGTGGGGATCATCGGTGAGTGTTCTCTAACTGCAGCGTTTTTCTCACATATTCAAACCCTTATTTTATTTCTTTATTTTTCAAAAAAGAACCAAAAACAAGTCTTTTTATTTTACAAATCAAATTCCCACACAATCCTGACATTCGTGTCAAAAACATCTTTGAAGATTTAATCTTAAAAGGAAGAGTTTTAATTGATTTAGACACACTCTCTGTGGATACGAACTTTGACTTATCATTGTATTACTTGCGCGATTCGGTACACTTGCCGATTCACGTCAAGTTTTTGGCGCCGTTGCCGGGGAGTGTTTTTCTTAAATCAATTAATCTTGATTTTAAAGATTAAATTGTTTTTATTTTATTTTATTTTATTTTTGTTTTGAATCTGTGCTACTAATCTTTTCTCTGAAGTTGTATGCAAAGCAGTGCTTTTCTAAGGAGAAGCGAACGAATTGCTCAAAGAGAGAAGGAAAGAAAAAGGGCACAGACAACTCCCATTCCAGTAGCTGAAACCCTAGAGATGGCTGCCTTTAATCAGAATGCTGATCCTAGGATGAACACCATCCTCACGCCTATCTTTAACAGGCCCAATGCTGGAATTGTTCCACCGGAACTTGGGAACAATCAATGGGAGCTCAAGTCCAACATCATTCAGTTGGCCGAGAGAGAAAAGTATGGAGGAGAGGACAATGAAGATCCTCACAGATTCATTGACAGATTTTTACGAATCTGTGACTCTACAAAGCCTGCACATGTTTCTGATGATGCAATACGATTAAGACTTTTCCCTTTTTCTGTTAAGGGAAAAGCTCTTGATTGGATGGAAAGACAACCTGCGGATAGCATCATTTCTTGGGACAATTTGTCCGAAAAATTCTTTGCAGAGTTCTTCCCCATGGAGAAATACAACAACATGGTGAATGATATCACCTCCTTCAAACAACAATTTGGAGAGACCATCTGCGCTTCTTGGAATAGATTCAAGGCCCTCATGAGAAAGGTTCCTCATTATAACCTATCTCAAGGGGACCAAGTGAGAATCTTCTTCAATGGTTGTTTACCAGAGACGAAACTGGTCATTAATACTGCAGCAGGCGGTTCTTTGGGTGATAAGCTAGCTTCTGAGTCATATCATCTTATTGACAAGTTAGCTAAGAATGAGAATGAAACATCTATAAGGACAGGAAAAAGGGAAGCAGTGCCAATCAATGATAATAGTGCAATGCTGGCAGAACAAAAGTTGTTATCACAACAAATGTCCAATCTGCATGCGAAGTTTGAAAGGATGCAGCTTTCCAAAGTTCAAGCAAGTGCAGTTGTCCTTGATTGTGAATATTGTCATGAAGATCATGACACCAATGCTTGTCCTACATTGATGTCTTCAGATTCTACTCAACAATTTCAGGTAAATGGTATTTGGTATGATCAGCGCCCTAATCAGTAAAATTTCTCAAGAAATCAAAATAATTCTGCTGGTGGTAATAATTACCAGAGGAAAAGTTATCAAGGTACTGGTTTAGATATGACATCAGACAACTATCTAAAACCACCACCTATTCCAAAAAAAGAGCCTTCTGACCTGGAGCGTTTAGTAGGAACATTAGCACAAAGTACTAACGCTTTCATGGAGGAAAGTAAGGCTAATCAAAGAAGTACCAATGCTTTCATTGAGGAAAGCAGAGCTGATTCCAGAAATACAAAAGCTTCAATCAAGAACCTGGAATATCAGATTGGTCAACTTGCCCAACAATTATCTGATAGAGCTCCAGGTACCTTTCCTGGTAACACTACTACTAACCCCAAGGAAGATTGTCTGGCAGTTACAACTAGAAGTGGGAAAGTGGTATCATCACCACCAAAACCTATTGAAGAGGAAAAGAAGATCGAACAAGAGGAGAAATCTGAAAAAGAAAAGGAAAAATCTCCTGAAATATTGAAACCAACTAATGATGAGAAGGAGCCAGCTACTCTTCCAAAAGAAAAATTTGAACTTAGTGAAGAGTATCTAATGAAAATGGCACCTTATCCTGGAAGGTTGAAGCCAGAATTAAAAGCCAAGAGTTATGACAGATTTCTTGATCTTTTCAAGAAATTGCATGTGAACATTCCGTTCGCTGAAGCATTGGCTAATATGCCAAACTATGCCAAATTCATGAAAGATCTCCTTTCCAGGAAGCAAAAGCTACAGGAATGCCAAACAGTTGCACTTAATGAGAAATGCAGTGCTATTATCACTAGGAAGTTTCCTCCCAAACTTCGTGATCCTGGAAGCTTTAATATTGAAATTGAAATAGGAGACACAAAGATTGGCAAAGCTTTGTGTGATTTAGGGGCAAGTATTAATCTGATGCCCTTATCTGTTTGTAAAGCCTTAGGGATCACTGAATTGAAGCCTACTCTGGTTTCTCTTCAGCTTGCTGATAGATCCTTGAGGAAGCCAAGTGGAATAGTCGAAGATGTTCTTGTAAAAATTGACAAGTTCATCTTTCCGGCTGATTTTATTGTGCTTGATATGGAGGTTGAGAATGAAATGCCTCTCATATTGGGTAGACCTTTCCTGGCCACAGCCCGTGCAATGATTGATGTAGAGCAGGGAAAGCTGGTGCTAAGGATGAATGAAGACACAATCACTGTCAATGTCTTTGATGCAATAAAAAGACCATATGATGATAGTGATTGTTTTGAAATTAATGTCTTAGAGGAAGTGATGCAAGAAGATGAAACTCCCTTGCAAGAATTGACTGTTGAATTGCAAGAGAGAGATCATATCCCTTTTGAGGAAGACATTAAAGTTGCTAATGAGTTGCTTGAACAGAAAACTTCTGACAAAGAAATAGGTGCTCCTAAAGTTGATCTTAAGGAGTTACCTCCAGCCCTAAAGTATATGTTCCTGGGTGACAATGAAACATATCCAGTGATCATAAATAACAGGTTATCTGCTAATGATGAGAAGAAACTGAAAGAAATTCTTTTAAAGCATAAGACTGCTTTAGGATGGTCCATGGCTGATCTTAAGGGTATAAGTCCTTCTTTCTGTACGCATAAAATTCTCATGGAGAATGATATCAAACCTGTAAGGCAGCCTCAAAGGAGATTAAACCCCATGATGAAAGAAGTGGTGAGAAAAGAAGTAGTTAAACTTCTTGATGCTGGAATGATTTATTCAATATCAGATACTGCATGGGTAAGTCCTGTACAAACTGTGCCAAAGAAAGGAGGTGTCACTGTGGTGAAGAACGATAAAGATGAATTAATCTCTACCAGGACAATTACTGGATGGAGAATGTGTGTTGACTATAGAAGGCTTAATGAAGCAACTAGGAAGGATCATTTTCCTCTCCCTTTTGTGGATCAAATGCTGGAAAGGTTAGCAGGTCATTCTTATTATTGTTTCCTTGATGGATACAGTGGTTATAATCAAATTGCAGTGACTCCGGAAGATCAGGAGAAGACAACATTCACTTCTCCTTTTGGCGTTTTTGCCTATAGGAGAATGCCGTTTGGATTATGCAATGCACCTGCTACTTTTCAGAGGTGCATGTTATCAATCTTCTCAGATATGGTAGAAAAGTTCTTGGAGGTATTCATGGATGACTTTTCGGTATTTGGCTCTTGTTTTGATGATTGCTTAGGCAACTTATCTAAAGTACTGAAAAGATGTCAGGAGACAAACCTGGTCCTTAACTGGGAAAAATGTCACTTCATGGTCCAAGAAGGCATTGTGCTTGGACACAAAATTTCTAAGGAAGGTATAGAAGTTGATAGAGCAAAACTAATGCTCATTGAAAAACTACCTCCTCCAATTAATGTTAATGGAGTGAGAAGTTTCCTTGGTCATGCTGGTTTTTATAGAAGATTCATCAAAGACTTCTCTAAAATTGCCAAGCCACTAAGTCAACTTCTCATGAAAGACAATGAGTTCGTTTTTGATGATGCGTGTCTTAAAGCCTTTAATTTGTTAAAGGAAAAACTCACTACTGCTCCTGTCTTGGTTTCACCTGATTGGAGTATGCCATTTGAGTTGATGTGCGATGCTAGTGATCTTGCTATTGGTGCTGTTCTTGGCCAACGAAGAAACAAACTGTTGCACGTAATTTACTATGCTAGCAAAGTTCTGAATGAAGCACAGGTAAACTATGCAACAACAGAGAAGGAGATGCTCGCTGTGGTCTATGCACTTGATAAATTTAGACCATATCTCCTTGGTGCCAAGACCATCATTTTTACTGATCACGCAGCAATAAAGTATTTGATCTCTAAACAAAATGCAAAACCACGACTGTTAAGGTGGATGTTGTTATTTCAAGAGTTTGATTTAGAGATAAAAGACAAGTCAGGGATGGAAAATAAAGTTGCTGATCACTTATCAAGAATCCGAGAGAAGACCCTACAAGATGATCCGGCTTTAGAAATCAACGATTATTTTCCAGATGAACAAGTCCTTGCAATCTCTGTGAAATTGTCTGAAGAACCAATTTTTGCACTGCATATGGAACCATGGTTTGCTGATTTTGTAAACTTTAAGGTAATCAAGAAAGTACCTCCTGATCTCACAAAGCAACAAGTGAAAAAGTTTTTACATGATGCTAGGAGGTATGTATGGGATGATCCATTCCTGTATTTCCAATGCGCTGATGGAATCTTGAGAAGATGCGTATCAGAATTGGAAATCAAGGAGATTTTATGGCATTGTCACAATTCTGATTATGGTGGCCATTTTGGTGGAAACAGAACTGCCCAAAAGGTATTGCAAAGTGGGTATTACTGGCCTACTCTTTTCAAAGACGCCAGAGAGTATGTTGAAAAGTGCGAAAGATGCCAGAAGACAGGGAACATTTCCCGGAAAGATGAAATGCCTCTAAACACTATTATGGAGGTGGAATTATTTGATTTATGGGGGATTGATTTCATGGGACCATTCCCATCTTCCTATTCCAACCAGTACATTTTGGTAGCTGTGGACTACGTTTCTAAGTGGGTTGAGGCAACAGCTCTTCCTACTAATGATGCCAAGGTGGTTGTGAACTTCCTAAGAAAGAATATCTTTACCAGGTTTGGAGTGCCGAGAGCAATCATAAGTGATGGAGGCTCTCATTTTTGCAATAAGCAGTTTGAAAATCTATTAACAAAGTATGGTGTCAGGCACAAGGTTGCTACACCTTATCATCCGCAGACAAGTGGCCAAGTGGAAGTTTCCAACAGGGAACTGAAGCGAATCCTGGAAAAGACTGTTAGTATTTCTCGAAAGGATTGGTCGAAGAGACTGGATGATGCACTGTGGGCATACCGAACTGCATACAAAACTCCGATAGGAATGTCTCCCTATCAGCTTGTGTACGGGAAAGCTTGTCACTTACCTGTGGAGCTTGAACATAGAGCCTTTTGGGCTATTAAATTCCTAAACTTTGATGCCACAACAGCTCTTGAGAAACGAAAGTTTCAACTGTTAGAGCTTGATGAGTTTAGGAATTCAGCTTTTGAAAACTCCAGAATTTATAAAGAAAAAGCTAAGAAATATCATGATAGCAAAATTATACACAAGGAGTTTGAACCTGGTCAGCAGGTATTGTTGTACAACTCCCGATTGAAACTTTTTCCAGGAAAGTTGAAATCCAGGTGGACAGGACCCTTTGTGATTAAAAAGGTCTTTCCATATGGTACTGTTGAAATATCTTCCATGGAGGACGACCGACCCTTCAAGGTCAATGGCTCTAGGTTGAAGTTCTTCCATGGAGGACCAGTGATGAAACAGGTTGTGGCCTTGCACCTTCATTCCATTGCAACTTAAATGAGGTAACCGTCAGGCTCGGGACGTTAAACACGCGCTAGTTGGGAGGCAACCCAACATTTCTATCCTTTTATTTGTATCTTGTTTCATTTTTTTTTTTAGGTAACCAGAGAAAAATTAAAAAAAATGAGTGAAGGAGAAAAATCCAGTGAGTCTACGCTTGAAGCGTAGAACTCTGCGCTTCAAGCGTAGAAAGAAAAAT
>JAVKPL010000199.1:0-14251 GCA_032173675.1 Gastrolobium villosum
CGCATGATTAGGAAATTACATAACTTGCATTTAGGGGTAAAGCATGCTAGGAATTCGAAAGTGTATGAAGTGGTTGTCTTGTCTTTGAAATACATAGTTTTCCATAGAATTGGCGTAGTGTTATTTAGAATTATATGAGTACTCATCTAAAAGTATGCCATTAATTTAAGTAAGGAGCAAATCTTTAGTAAATAATTAGAGGTGCATAAAAGTTAGGAGGTTTGGATTAATTCCTAAATAAGGAAACAATTGGACTTGTATGAACCCTTTTAGGTTGGACTTAGGCCTTAGAACCTTTGACCTTAAGCAACCCTATATTCCTTCACCTTTAACCTTCTCCCTTGCGTTTTTTTTGGCTGCACACAGCCCTACTTTTGTGTGTGTTGTGTCTTAATAAAACTCAGCTTGCACTTTCTTTCCTTGACCGCCACCTTGCATCAACTTTGAGAGCCTTGAGTGTGTTTCCTTCCATATGTATCCACCCTAGGCTCTTCCTTCACATGGCACCCTTATCTCTTCATGCGCATTGGTGCATAGGGAAGAGGGCACTTTGTTGCTTGCAACCTTGTACAAAACGCTGCAGCATGTGAAAGGAAAGGAGATCCTGCATATTTGACCAAGCTTCCCTCACCTATCACCATCTAAGCCTTCAACCCAATGCGCATGAATTGTCCATGGTTCTTGGTTGATGTCCTTTGCCTTGCTTTTCACGCCTCCTTGCTGCAATGTGTAAGGAAAAGGTGCTGCATGATCCATCACCATCAAAGCTTTCCCACCTTGTGCGCAAGCAAGTAAGTCACCCCTTTATTTCCTTGTCTCTTGCGCAGCTTTGGGGAGTGTACAAGCTGGTGGCTTGTGCCTTAAGTCAACCTTAAATCACACCACCTTCTCACCTCTTTCCTTGTGCGCATCATGGAAAGCTTTAGTATCAAATCTGACCTGCTTTTGCTGCAACTTTTCAGCCTGCGCACAGCCCTCCTTTTTCTGCATTGTGCGCACCCTTTTCCCCCTCTCCTTGGCATGAATGCTTCTAGCTCCTCATGACAATACATGCTGCCATCTTCTGTCCCTTTCTACCTCCCTAGATGCGCTTAGTTCAAGAAGAAACCTGCCATTACTTGCATTAGTAGCCAGCCTTGTCATCTCTTGTGTTGTCACCCTCCTTCACGGCCTCCTGTGCGCAGAGAAATGGTGCAGATTTCTGATTTTGCCTTTGAGGAGTAGTAGCTTTCATCACATGGCAAGCCTTCCCCCTTTAGCTTGTCACATGTGCGCATAGGGAGTGTTGAATGCAGAATTTTGTGGCCTTTGAGGACTGCATGACAGCCCCTTCCTTTTGCCTTTCACTCAACCGATGGAGTGAGGAAGACTTTTATGCAGGTTGTCATTTTGACCATTGGAAGCCTCACCACTCTAACATCTACCTAGGACAATAGCTATCATGCTCTCTTGTCTATTCACACTGCACATTCAGATCTGAGCTTGGGGTCCTCTCTTCATCCTAGGCGCACCCTTCTACCATTAAAGCAAACTTCTCTCACCCACCTCTTCTTGGCCGAATACCTCTTGGAGCAGCAACCTATCTTGTGTGTGGCTACATGTATTGAATGAAATCTGCATAGATGATCCCCATTGGCCAAGACATGTCAAGTATTCATCTTAAGCCATCCTTACCCCTCTCTTGTGCGCATGGTCTTAGGGAAACTTGGTCCAAGCTTGCTGCCACTTTGATTCAGATCATGATATCACCCTTTTCCCTGCACATGCGTTGGAATCATTGTATCACCATGCAACACTTATTACTTCCATTTACTTGATCAAACTCAGCCCTATTTATACCCCCTCAAGTCATGAAATCCCACAAAGCCTCATCTAGAAAAGAGGCATGTTCCTTCTCCTCCCAAAGCCATCAATCCGTGACTTACCTTGCAAGACACCAACCATTCAAGCTCTCATCCCTTTCCCTGCATGGTGCGTTGTGTGACAGCAGCCTAGGGGAAACTACATGAGTTCATCCTTCATCCTTTCCTTGTGTAGCCTTGCACCATCCACCAACCTTCCATCATTTAGAGTAGGAACCCAAGGTTGGAAGTTCTTTCCTTCACTTCCTCTTCACCCTTGAGTAGGCTGAACACCAGTAGCTTTGGTTGCTAGTCCCTTTCCTTGCTAATTCTGCCAAGTCATGGAGCTGCAGTGAGGAGTCCTAGCAACTTCTTCCATCCTCTTCCTTTGGCACTCTCGGCTGAACCACAAGGAGGAATAGATTGTGCTCTTTGCTCAACGTCCCAGCTTCCATTTCTTTGTACATGCAGCCACCGTCTAGAAGGAGAAGTCTTCTTTGGGACATCTCCTCATGGAATGCAGCCGAACCTGACCTTGTGGATCATTGCAGGAGCTTGAGCACAAGCTGACCCTTATGAACATGTAAGCTGTGTTTAAAATCTTTTTCTCCTTTCATCACTGTTCGGCTGTCATGAAGCTCATGGGAAGTAAAATTCTGTTTTGAAACCATTCCTTAATTCTGTTCACGGTCTGCATGCCTAGATGATATAGTTTTTGGTTCCGTTATGTCATTTTTTTCTCATCGTGTGCGGCTAACAAAGGACTCTAGGAGGTTAGTTGTGATCTTTTTCCCCTGCTGATCAGCCTTCAACCAATGGCATATTAGTGTATGCAAGCTTTGAGAATTAAATAAACAACAAGTTAAAGGAAAGTACGCATGCATATGTTGTGCAGAAAATAATTGATGTAAAGGAATGAATGAAGGTCACATAAGAACTAGCCTAAAACCGAACTGCATTGATAGTTTACCTTTGGGTTGGTTTTGTCACTACTTGAAATGGATGAGATAACTTAAGAGATAGAAAACTTGTTCTGGACCCCCTTTTTGTGTCTTCCGTTTTAACTGAATTAAAATGAATTTGCAACATGTGAAGGGTACTTTTAGCACACTTTAGACTTCGTAGGAATGGTCATGTAAATTAATTTGATCTTGGACACCTAGTACAACCTAGCCGAACCTGAGTGCTTGAGGGGGGACTTGTAAACTTCGTTTTTAACAAATTAAGGTATGAACTATCAACCAAAATTTTTAGCTTTGAAGACCGAGCAAATTACAATTGGAGAACATTTTATTTTGACCACTTATTTCCTGGATTCTGTCTTTTTAGAACAGCCCTAGATTTTATATTCATTAGACCAAAACTGATTTTGTGAGCATGAGTATAGCTCTTTGTTCTATTGTAAAGCTGATTCCTTGGACTTAGAAAAATGATAAAAATTGTATGTGTTTGGGACTTGGGGGCAGTATGTTGAAGTTTTATTTTATTTATATTTTTTCGCCCTCTTGGTCATGTGAAAATTGTTATAAAAGTGAATAAGTCTAGGTACCTAGTAGTGGGTAGAAAATCGATTATGTTATGTTGAAATTCTCACTGTATTGGTTGTTAAATCATTATGAAATCAGAATTTTGTTTAGAGTAAAATAGCATATCTAACCGAAGGGCTATACATGGCAGAACCTAGAATTTTGTTCTATGACAAGTTAGAAATGGCATGAAGTCAGGGATTTATTTTTCATGAGAACCTTGAGCAGATCGATTATGTACCTGAGTTGGGGGCATAGAATTATTGTGCATCATAGGAATCAAAGCTTGAAACTTTGCTTTGGTTGTGCTTGTTTAGGTGTGCATCAACCTTAGAGTGTGGACTGAATTCTGTTGCTGCATGATTAATTACTTGGACACACAGGTAAGTGTCAGGCGATATTGCCTAATGTGACTATTGACTACTGGTATAAAATTGTGACATGATGCTCCATATGCCGTAAAAATATTATGTTCCATTATGATGAAAGGAAACTGCCAAAAATGTGCCGTGATGGCTATATGATTATGAGGTAAAGACGTTATGTGGCAGCATAACGCATATGAAAGGTATATAAGCATGCACCTTACATTCATACCGCATTTTTACGCTTTGTGTGTGAAAGCATAGCATGACATGCATACATCATGATCATATAGGCCTTGTTTTAGAATAGTTATGTACAGGACCATGTGTTTGAGCAAGCATCATATAGGCATCCCCAAGGTACCGGGGTATGGGACACTTGGCATCAGTCCGCATAGGCCCACAGATGGAATCCACATGGAGCTCAGGTGCCAAGGGATATTTGATTCCACTGTGAAGTGCGCGCACGACGGTGCTAAAAGCGCAAAGGAAAGGCGTTATATACGCAATATATGATGAAAAGGAAAGGCGTTATATGCGCTATATATATATATGAGTATGATGAAAAAGAAAAAGGAAAAGGAACAAGGATATGTTGAAGTGACTGTTATGATTTTGTGCCTAGTTAATACTGTTATATTACTGGTTTTGTTGCCACACTACTGGGATTTTTCTCACCCCTTCGGGGCTGCTATTTTCCAAAATGGCAGGAGGACGTAAAAGCTTTTGAAGAAGTGAAGTTGCTGTTGCTTGCTGATGCTTGGATTTTTGCTGTTACTGTTTGATTGTAGGATGACTGTAATGCTTTCTATTTCGGTACTCTTGGATGACTGTAGACTTTATCATCTTCTATTTTGTTTTGATTCTTTATGAGCAGTGACGGTTTTGGAAATGTTTTGTGAAAAGGGTTTTTGAACGTTTCTTTAAGTATCGAAATTTTAACAGTTTTACAGGTACCTTACGGGTCATGTTTCAAGGGGCAAACGAACTCCGATTTTCTATTATTTTATATGCACGCGAAGCCCCGAGAATTTACTTTCAAACTGTGCAGGTTTTATTTTTATCTGAAACCTGTGCGAATTTTAATAAGCTTTGCTTTACAACTGGTTTTCCTGAAAACGGACAGAATGCTCAAGCAACTTGAGAGTTCTGTTCCGTGGGGCTATTCACCTCCGAATCGCGTATAATTTATATGTATGCGACGCCCCGGATGTCTAGTTTTTCAGAAGCTTGGAATATTTTTTATCGCATCTGAATTCGATTTTATACGGATTTAATAAGGCAGCAAGGTTTTCTGAAAAGTATAGAAAATTCAGCAAAGTGATTTTATAATTAAAATTTCCTATGATTGATATTGATTTCATTCCGTTAATAGGTTTTATAAGAATCAATTCTAGATCTTTATTGCCTCAAATTAGTTAATATTTGATAAAGTTTTCAAAAGCATGGTTCCATACCGCTGTAACTCTAATACGATTCTAGCGAACAACCCTCTTGGATGCATTCGAGAGTGGGTGTTACACTTCCCTTGCACCCTCTAATATTGTTATTCAACAAGACACCTTCCTTAGTGGACTGGACTCCGACTTCGACCAAGTCCGTGGCGAAATCCTTCGAAAAGATCCAAAATTGGATCTGGAAAACTCGTATGCATACGTCCGGCGAGAATATCAACAGCGAATTACCATGGGCCGTCCTTCACTCTCATCAAAATCTTCTGCCCTACTGTCACAGGTTCCTCGTCCTTCCTCTGTTCCTCCTAAATTTTGCAAAGAGGGTTCTTCCGGAAAAACCCTTGTTTGTTCACACTGTGGTGAATCTGGACATTCAAAGACTCGTTGCTATGAAATTGTTGGATATCCTGAGTGGTGGGATTTTAACAAGCGTCCTCGAAGAAAGGTACCAACCAAAGCCCTCCAGTCTTCCACCGAATGTGAATCCTCTCCAAAGCCTCATGCTAATGTTGTGTATGAAGAAATTTTAGGTAACTCTCTTACTCTTTCTGCTCACTCTTGGAATTCTTCATGGATAATTGACACTGGGGCGTCAGATCATATGATTCGTGATGCCTCCGCCTTACAAAATTGCTTTCCTTGTCCGACAACCACTATAACCACGGCTAATGGTGGTTCTGCTTCTGTTACTGGTCAGGGTACCGTTGTTCTTACCCCACACATTACTCTTCACTCTGTGCTTCTTGTTCCCTCTCTAGACTTTAATTTACTCTCAGTCAGTCGTCTTACCTCTCACATTAACTGTAATGTTATTTTTTACCCCACGTTTTGTGTCTTTCAAGACGTCCAGAATCAGGTGATTGGCTATGGTGTTAGACGAGGAAATCTCTACTTCTTGGACCTCTCTGCTGATGAACCAGATCCACATAGAAGAGCCTCTGTGACTACATCTCCATGTTCTTCCCACTCTATTGCTTGCTTTGGCATAGAAGACTCGGACATCTCTCCTTCAGTTATCTTAAAAGATTGCTTCCAAATTTATTTTCCAAATTTAATTCTTCTAAATTTCAATGCTCTGTTTGTGAAATGGCTAAAAGCCATCGAATTCCATTTTATCCAAGTATGAATAAAAGTTGCATTCCTTTTCAAGTTGTCCATTCTGATGTTTGAGGACCTGCTAAGGTCCCATCTTTCTCTCAAGCTTATTATTATGTATCTTTCATTGATGAGTGTACCCGAATGGTGTGGATTTCCTTACTCAAACATAAAAATGAAGTCTTCACTGCCTTTAAAAAATTTCATAGCATGGTTCATACCCAATTCAACAGTACCATTCAAGTTCTTCAATCGGATAATGGCCTAGAATACAAGAATGGTCCCTTCTCTGAGTTCTTAACCTCCTCTGGTATAAAACACCAAACCTCCTGTACGTATACACCTCAACAGAATGGGTTGGAAGAGCGGAAAAATAGACAACTCTTAGAAATAGTACGTGCTTCCCTTTTTGAAATGAATGTACCTTCTCATTATTGGGGTGAGGCTGTCCTCTCAGCTGCATATTTGGTGAATCGTACTCCTTCTAGTGCCATCAATTTTCTCACTCCCCAACAAAAACTGGAGACTTTTTTCTCTATTCCCCATAAAATGAATCTTGAACCCCGAATATTTGGCTGCATTACTTATGTTCACATTCCCAAACCTCTTCGAAATAAACTTGAACCTTGTGCTCGAAAATGCATTTTTGTAGGCTATTCTGATCTCCAAAAAGGATACAGATGTTTTGATCCCAAGTCCCATAAGATGTTTGTCACCCTTGAAGTTTCCTTTAGAGAAACCAAACCCTTCTATTCAGGGGGAGCCCCTTCTTCTCCTTCTCAGGGGGAGATTCAGCATATTAGAGAAGGAGAATTCTGGTTATCATCTCATGTGACCCCTATTCTAGCAACCCCTCTTCCAACAAATCAAATTCCTCCTCAAGTTCCAATCTCAGAACCACCTGAAACAATCCATCATAGTGCAGAACCTCCTTCACCGCATGAGATTCCAAGTTTTCCACACATAGCTGAGTCACCTGCAGAGGACAACACTGAAGCACAAGTAGAAACCACTACTGAGGTAAGTCCTGTCCATAATATAGAACTTTCAATTACTACTCCTAGCATCCCATCCCCACAAGTCAGAAGGTCAGATAGACCAACCAAAGGTATATCAAAACCTTTGTATGAAGCATATCCAAAAGCAAAAGTCAAGTATCCGATAAGCAATTATGTTTCCTCTCACAAGCTTTCCGGATCATATGCTCTAACACTCAATCAATTATCCACTGTATCTATTCCTAATAGTGTGCAAGAAGCGTTGGAGGACCCAAAATGGAAACAAGCAATGAACATCGAAATGGAAGCACTCCAAAAGAATGAAACATGGATGTTAACTTCCTTACCTAATGGCAAAAGAAAAATTGGATGCAAGTCGGTGTACACTGTAAAGCTCAAGGCGGATGGAAGTATTGATAGATACAAAGCGAGACTTGTGGCAAAAGGATATACACAAAATTATGGTGTGGACTATCAAGACACATTTGCTCTCGTGGCTAAACTTAATACAATTCGGATCCTCATATCCATAGCAGCCAACAGAGACTGGCCCCTAAAACAATTTGACGTAAAAAATGCCTTCTTGAATGGTGATTTAGAAGAAGAGGTATACATGGAAGTTCCACCAGGAGTAAAGCTAGCACCTTCAAAAGATAATGTAGTCTGCAAATTGAAGAAGGCTTTGTATGGTCTCAAACAATCACCTAGGGCATGGTTTGGAAGGTTCACTATGGCAATGAAGAAGTTTGGATATAAACAAAGTAACTCAGATCATACATTGTTCATAAAACATAACAATGGGAAGGTAGCTATACTCATTGTCTATGTGGATGATATGGTACTAACAGGGGATGATGTGGAAGAAATGAAGTTACTTGAAAAAAGATTAGCCTCTGAATTCGAGATGAAGGATCTAGGCCAATTAAAATACTTCCTTGGAATAGAAATTGCAAGATCCAAACAAGGCATATTTTTATCTCAAAGAAAGTACATCTTGGACCTCCTAGCCGAAACAGGAATGATGGCTTGTAAGCCAACTGATACACCAATTGAGATGAACCACTCGCTGGCTATATACCCAGATCAGATTAAAGTAGACAAGGACAGATATCAAAGGTTAGTAGGGAAGCTAATTTATCTGTCACACACTAGACCTGATATTGCCTATTCAGTTAGTGTGGTAAGTAGGTTCATGCACTCTCCTAGTAAAGAACACATGAATGCAGTATATCGCATTCTCAAATACCTTAAGGGTTCACCAGGAAAAGGTCTTTTATACTCCAAAAAAGGTAATAAAACCGGCATAGAAGGGTACACTGATTTAGACTGGGCTGGAGATAAAACTACTAGGAAATCAACTTCAGGATACTTTACTTTTGTAGAAGGCAACTTAGTCACTTGGAAAAGCAAGAAACAAAAAATGGTCGCAAGATCTAGTGCAGAGGCCGAATACAGAGGGATGGCTCAAGGTGTTTGTGAACTCCTATGGATTAAAAGCATTCTTATGGATCTGGGAATTACGTATGAAGAACCCATGAACTTATACTGTGATAATAAAATTGCAATAGACATTGCCCACAACCCTGTACAACATGATAGAACAAAACAACAAAACATGTTGAAATAGATAGGCATTTCATTATAGAAAAGTTGGATGGAAAGATTATTCAAACTCCCTATTTATGGTCTGAAGAACAGATTGCAGATGTACTAACTAAAGCCGTATCAGGAAGAGCCTTTGAAGAAATGACTAACAAGTTGGACATGATTGACATACATGCACCAACTTGAGGGGGAGTGTTGAAAGAAAGTTTGTAAATTTAAATTACTGTTACAAAGTTAATTTAATTTACTGTTACAACTGTTACAAAGTTAATTTAGTGTTACAAAGTTAATTACAATTACTGTTACAGAATTGTTAGGATATTTTTCTTATTGTAACAAAGTTGTACATTTGTATATATACCTCATTAGAGAGGAAGATCTACAATGAAAAAAAGGAATCATTATTCACCTGTATTGCATTCTCACAGATCTGAATTTCAAACTAACTGCTTTATTCTTGAAACTTCTTGTAAATGAATATTTCTTTGATCCTTCGCTTACCAGTTACTACCCTTTCCTACCATTACTTTGCTGACATTGTATCATTTGAAGTCAAAGTGGAAATCATTCTATTTTCTTTGCTGATAAGATTATTAGTGGCATTTTTCCTTTGAGTTTCCTAGTGTTATTGTATCACCACGCATGCTAACAAAGTTCATATTTTGTTTCTAATTATTCAATTTCAATAATTTATTTCTAGCACATATAGTAGAATACATAGAAATATAACTTTCCTCTTACTTTCCACTGTTGTCTTTCTGATAGTGAAGGTGCAACAATTAGACCGTGTTCTCTAGAATCCGACACCACCAATGGCACCAAGTATGAACAAAAAGATTGCAGCTGCCTGCGAGAAAATGAAGGAATTTGGAATATCCAAAGTTAAAGTAAAGAAAGCAATAGAGGACCTTCTTGAGGTGTATTGTGATAACTGGAATTTTATTGAAGATGATGATTATAGAGTTCTACTGGATGCTGTGTTAGAGATGAAAGATAAAGATAAGGTGAGCATTACTAGTTCATGCTAAATTATTTGTTATTCTAATTGTTATTAAAATCGGCCCGACTTACCACTAGCCTAAAGTCATTTGTTTGTTAAAATGTATCTACTAATATATTTATTAAATAATTTAATATAAATCCAGTTTAACCGAATGAACCAGTAACCCATCGTTTGGACCAATAACCCATTAATCCAATACCTTGGTGGGGTCGATGACCGGTTTGAGTTTAATAACATTGGTTACTCTTAAGGAGTCTGCCTATTAGAGTCAGAAAGAGAGAGGAGAATAGAGAAGAAGCCATTGAATTCACTGTATTTCAGATAATGAAACTAATACAAGAGAGATCTCTATTTATAGAGCAGGGAATGGACTCAGATCTGAGTCAGTATGTAACTAACAACTAAGCGAACTAACATAATACAAAACAGAAAATACAAGTAGCTATCTGATACAAACAGAAGTATAGTAAAACATCAAGCTAAAACCGACAAGCTAAGTGAGCTATATCACTAATACTGCCTTATCAAATACTTCTCAAAATATTTCCCATCTATTTTAATTTTTACCATTTATTGATTCCAAAGAACCAAGAGGGCATTCATTTGCTAGTTTATTTTCTAGATGCCTCTCTTTTTTTGTAGGATTTGTTTTCATCTTACACTTGTTTCCTTTGTTTTTCTCTTTGCCAGGAAACACAATGTAATAGAAAAGAGGCCGGGTCAAACTCTAAAAAGAATGTTAGTTTCTCTACTATTCATTTTCCTGCATATTGTAGTTCTTTTTGTAGCATAATTTTTTGTTTCTTTCTATAATTAATACATTTCAAAGCTTGTCATTCATATGAGATGGTGGGTTTGTTCAGGAAGTAAAATCTAGGAAAGAAGCTCAGAAACACGATGATCCTTTAATCAGTGAACCTCAAAAGAAGAGATTGAGGCCAAGGAACCAGAAGGGAAAGGCTGAAACTTCTTTAAAAAGATTGAAAATAGACATGTTGAAAACTTCACCAATTCTAGATAAGCATGAGAGTGAACTGTCTTCTGGATTTCAAACATCTTCAGAAGACAGGGAGCATTTAGTTGTAATTAAATCTGCAAGAGACCAGAAGCAGGTTGTGGTTTATGAGGATAGTATATATCATGGGGATAGGTTTTGTTCGTGGCCTTTGAGAAAAAGACGTCGATCCGACCGTAAAAAGAAAAATGATGGGGACTATTTATATTGTCAAAGCAATGGAAAGAATCCACTAAATTCAGAATTCTCTTTTGAAAAGCAACAGCCTGAGTTCTGCTTTAACCAAATTGTAACAGAGAATATTCTTGATTTTTACCATAATGATTGTTTAGAGTTTCTTTCTAGTGAAGCATATGATCATGATCTGCCACTGGATGAGGTGCCTCAGAAGTTGACACATCCAGGTTTTCCCTTCTCTCTTTGTTCAAGAAACAGATATAAATGAAGGATATCATTTTTAAACTTGTATATGTGGGCATGCACACACACACACACACAAAATCACACTATTGCATACTGAGGATGTGAGCAAAAAAAATGAGCAATCTAGAGTAATGAGCAAAAAGTCAAGATTTATTATTACCTGAAACTTGGACAACATTAAAGTTTTAATGCATTTATGAGTGCCTTTTTCTAAGTCTTTTCTATCTTAATTTAATTTGTTGTTTCATTTTGTCTGTAGCTTCTTCCACTGGTAATAGCCATGATGTCATGGAAGAGGAGTCAAGGTTGCTGCAATTTGAACCTTTAAATGTGGATAATAAAGGTAGCTATGTTTCAAGCACATCACAATTTGATATTGCTTCTTCATCCAACGGAGAGGTGAAAGTTTCTCTGATCTGTAACCCCTCGCAATCTGAGTTTCATATCCCAAGTTTGGATGCAGTTCTTAAAGCTGTGGAAGAGAAATATAAATTGAACAAAATTATAGGTTCAGATTTCTCTGTGATGAAGCTGATGAAAGATGTATGTGAATGTTTCTTGGCAACAAAGTGAAGAAAGACAAAATGGATTTTCTTTGATCCTTCATTACCCGTTACAACCTTTTCCCACTATTATTTAGATGACATTGTATCATTTGAAGTCAAAGTGAAAATCATTCTATTTTCTTTATTGATAAGATTATTTTATCTAGTAAGTAAATTGTTGTCTTGTATTTCTTCTTTCCACTTTGTATATATTGCAATATTTTGCTCACCACCTCTTTGAAGAACTCCACACAACACACATAAAATATCTTCCTACACATGGCCTTATTATCACCCATACTAGAGAGTAATTGCTGGGAACTTCTTTTTATCAATATAACTCGTATAAGAAAAAATGACAAACAAGAAAACGTCAACATAATACCCCAAACGAAACTGAGAGTGAGAAGCTGTGCCCATAAAAATTGGGATTGGTATTGGTACTTTTCCACATAAAATAAATATTATTATTTTATTTTATTTTATTTTAATAAATTAAATAGGTCAGCCTACAAGGCTTTAGGTCAGGCTTGACAAAAGTGATCTATAGCCTATTTGTTTAAAAGGCTTTTTATAAGCATAACCCTACTCTACATTCTCTGTAGACCGGGCTAGGCCAGGCTCAACTAGGCTCGGGCTGGACCAGCCTAACCCATTTACACCCCTACTCTCAAGTCACTGGAGATAAAGTTATCTCCGGTGAGCCAAAAACGATGTCGTTTTGAGACGGAAATCAAGGTGTTTTTGTAATTCTAATATATTGCAGGGTTATATTAGTCTTTATTTATATAATTTTTTTAATCTTATAACCCAAAACGACGTCGTTTTGAGCTCACTGGAGATAACTTTATCTCCGGTGACTAGAGAGATACTTTTCCCAAAAATCAAATCAAAAACAAGTTTTGAAACCAAGTCAAAAGCGGGTCAGGTCAGATTTGACACGATCTTAAAACCAAGTCAGACTCACTTCAGAAATCAAGTTAGGTCAGATCTGACCCAATTATGAACCAATTCAAAAAAAAAAATCAAACCGGTTCAGACCTAACTCGGATCAAATTAAACTGGGTTGAGTCAAAATATCTAACCTATAAAATCAAGTTGGGTTGGATGGCATAAAAACTCAAACCGACCTGACCCATGCACAACCCTAGTTTCAAGTCACATTTCATGGACTTATCAGTTCCCTTGTGAAAATAAGGAGGGCAAAAAGGGGAAGATAGAAAATAGCATGGATAAAAGAAGGGAAGGAAAAATATGTGTTGTGAGGGGAGCACCAAGTCTTTTTATAGTCTGCGAGTCTAAATTTTTTTTTTCGAATATAGTGGGTCTCACCATGTGTTAAAAAAATAAAAATAACAAGACACATTTATTAATGTATCTATAATATAAGGTAACTTTCTCCTATTGTATTATGAGAGAATATTTCCTTTATTTTTAACATCAGACGTTGACAAAGAATCTTGTCCTTTCCACTACTTTATTTTTAAGCAAATCAAACACACACTATGTACTTTACGAATAGTAAGTTTACCAAGAATATTATTAAAAAATTATTTGATAGGCCAAAATGTTACCGGGAATATTAGCTAAGTTTGCTGAGTGTATATTTAATTGATGATAAAATATATTGTTGGGAATATAGGAGTAATTTACGAAACTAACCTCATCAAAAGAAAAAAAAAACATCAATGCAACGCAAATCCAATCCTTCCTTCGTTCAAGTGGAAGCCGCCACAGTTTTGCGGGTCAAACTGAGACACCCAATTCACATATGTACTTGCATTGGATGTTTTGTTATTTAAAATAAGAATCATTAGTTTTTTTTTATACAAAAAGTTTGATTATGGGAGGAAGAATCATTAGTTTAAGAAACCACAATAAATCAGTTCAATGTTTAAAATCTTCAATATTGAAGAAAGGGGTAGCCAAAAAAGAAACCTTATGAACTGAACCAAACTTCAGAACTAAATCGTTCTTCTGTTTGTCTATCAAACATTTTGTCCCTAAAAAATTCACAGTTGTTAAACACTTCTGCAAACCCTATTCAGAGAAGGAAGAAGACGATTAGTGTTTGTACTTTAATAAAACCAGTACAAAATTGACAATGATGGATTTGAAGCCAACAAAACAAAATAGAAATCTTTTCAGTTGCTTCTCCTTCCCTGCTGCGGAAACCATATGGTTGGAAATAGAGCTGTCAAAATGGGCCAAGCCCCGCGGGCCAGCCCTTCAGCCCCATTTTCCAGCCCAATTATTTTTCAGCCCACATTTGGCAGGGCTGTTTTTGACCCTAGCCCCACCAACCCTCAGCTCTTTTTGGGCTAACCCCATAACCCTACGGGCCAGCCCAATCGTTTTTTCCTTTAAACCCTATAAGCGCT
>JAVKPL010000200.1:0-14127 GCA_032173675.1 Gastrolobium villosum
AAATGAAAAAGACTAACTCAAGATCAGATGAAAAGACTTACCCTAGGTTTTCAAATGATATACTAGACTATTTGTAGGCTAAAATTTGAATTTCTAAAACTGTAACCCTAAATAGCCATAAACACAATTAAAACCCAACTTAATTACAAAGAAATAACAACTAACTCTTAAACTCCATAACTGCTAACCTTATGACTCATAAATTTCATAACTGCTAACCTTATAACTCATAAATTCCATAACTGCTAACCTTATGACTCATAAATTTCATAACTGCTAACCTTATGACTCATAAATTCCATTAAAATAAAATTCCACATTTAATTAACTTAATTTTCTAATTTAACGTTGCAGATTCTTACAGATAACATTGCAAGAAAATCATATCCGAGCCAAAAACATCAACTATAAATAGAGGCCTATCCTAACCAAACTAATTTACTTTCAATCCTGAAGGAATTCTCTTCTCCTCTACTACTATCTCTTCTTACTTCATAAACTTATTTTATATTCTTCTAGTTACCAACCGCCCCAAATTATTCTCTTTCCTCTAGAGCAAAAATGGTTAGCAAAGATAGAGACAAGGTAATCTTAATCCCTAGGTTTTCTTATATAATCCCATAATTTATTCTGATTTTTAATCACAATCATGTTGAACATATCTTATTTGAATATTATATACAATTTTTTTCTGGGGGGATTAGCAGGTGCTAGAAGGGAAAAAAAAGGAAAAAGACTAACTCAAGATCAGATGAAGTGACTTACCCTAGGTTTTCAAATGATATACTAGACTATTTGTAGGCTAAAATTTGAATTTCTAAAACTGCAACCCTAAATAGCCATAAACACAATTAAAACCCAACTTAATTACAAAGAAATAACGACTGACTCTTAAACTCTATAACTGCTAACCTTATAACTCATAAATTCCATAACTGCTAACCTTATAACTCATAAATTCCATAACTGCTAACCTTATGACTCATAAATTTCATAACTGCTAACCTTATGACTCATAAATTCCATTAAAATAAAACTCCACATTTAATTAACTTAATTTCCTAATTTAATGGTGCGGGTTCTTATAGATAACATTGCAAGAAACTCATATCCGAGCCAAAAACATCAACTATAAATAGAGGCCTAGCCTAACCAAACTAATTTACTTTCAATCCTGAAGGAATTCTCTTCTCCTCTACTACTATCTCTTCCTACTTCATAAACTTATTTTATATTCTTCTAGTTACCAACCGCCCCAAATTATTCTCTTTCCTCTAGAAGTTAGAGCAAAAATGGTTAGCAAAGATAGAGACAAGGTAATCTTAATCCCTAGGTTCTCTTATATAATCCCATAATTTATTCTGATTTTTAAGGCATATTTTATTATTTTTATTTTTCTTGAAATCTGAGTTGTTGAATAGACTCTTTGTTCGGTCACAATCATATTGCACATATGATATTTGAATATTATATACAATTTTTTTTTCTGGGGGATTAGCAGGTGGTGCTAGAAGGGAACAAAAAAGGAAAAAGACTAAGAGTGGAACAGAGAGGGAAAAAACTGAAAAAAGCGCGATGGGATTGCGGTGGCGGGATGGCCCTGCAGATGACTTGGCAGCCGAGTCTCCTGAGTCAGAAGCGTAAAACCGGTCCTCCGTTAGGGCTCCTAAACCTGGGGAACTCGTGCTACCTGAACAGCGTTCTCCAGTGCCTCACCTACACTCCCCCTCTCGCCAATCTCTGCCTCCGTTATCAACATTCCTCTCTCTGTAAAACCCTTACTCTCTTATTTCCTCTATTTTCCTTAGTTTTCCTTAATTTTCTTTTTTCGTGCCCTAACCTATTCCTTTTTCCTCTTTCAGGTGATTCTCCTGCTTCTTCTTGCCCCTTCTGCATACTGGAGAAGCAAATTGCGCGCTCCCTCCGTGTCGATCTCCCTCATGATGCTCCTTCCAAGATCCATAGCTGCCTCAGAATCTTTGCCAAGCACTTCCGCTGCGGTCAGCAAGAGGACGCGCACGAATTCCTCATTCACGTCATCTATGCCTGCCACAACACCTGCCTCCGCCTCAAGAAGCTCCGCCGGAAAGATACTGCCAACGGTACCTCCGCCTCGGGTGGTGCCAGTGGCAGTACCGTGGTGAAGGAGATTTTTGGTGGAGCCTTACAGAGTCAGGTGAAGTGTCTGTGTTGTGGATTTGAGTCCAATAAGGTTGATGAGATAATGGATATCAATCTTGACGTTTTCCATAGTAACTCGGTTGAAGACTCCATGCAAAAGTATTTTCAGCCTGAGGTTTTAGATGGCAACAATAAGTACAAGTGTGATAAGTGAGTGTGTTCTTCTCCTTTTTGCTTTTAAGTTTTTTAAAATCTTTGTTTTTGGGTATGCATGGGTTTTATTGAAAGCATGAACTTGTGGGCATTGTTCAGTTGTAAGAAATTGGTGCCGGCTAAGAAGCAAATGTCCATACTCCAAGCACCTAATGTCCTTGCTATACAACTCAAGGTTGGTTATGTTTCTTGTTCTTTGTGTTGGTTGATTGGATTAGCGGCATCTCGGGTTTTTTGGTTGAATGATTGTGTGCTGCTGAATTTTGGATTGCAGAGATTTCATGGCATATCGGGTGTCAAGTTTGATAAGGCTGTTGCATGTGAAGAGGTTTTGGGGCTCTCTAGCTTCATGGCCAAAGCAAGCCAGGTATGTTTGGTGTTCATTTTGAATTAGTTACTTGAAAAGTTTGTGGTTGTGTTTGTTTTTGGGCATGGAGGCGCACCCTTACATTTGATGCTAAATTGTTTTTTGTTAAGCCCTCATGACTGATTTTAGAGTTTGCTTGTCACTCAAATTTAATATTATTATTATTATTATTATTTATAAATAAGAAAAATATTAAGAAAGAAGAGAGGTACAAAGTGATGAGGATAAGATATCCCCCACAAGAAAACTAAAGAAAGAGAAAATTACAACCAAACCGAAGAAATGGAACAAGATTAAAAGTGCACAATGGTTGGCTTGGCAGCCCACTGTTATTTGTTTTTAATGTATGCATGATGGTTAGCTTGTACAGAAGCCTATCAAATGAGATGATTGTGCTCTTTTTGTTCTTGGGAGATGAAAAATAAAAGCAATTTTTGATACCATATAGGATTGGCGTTGCATTTTGAGGTCAAATGGGAAATACCTTTGGGTAAATTGTGGTTTCATACTTTATTATTGCGTGAGATTGGTTTCTGTTAGGTGGTTGATAAGGGAAACAACTGTAATAACTGAATATTTAGTTGGAAGAAGCTTTTAGTTGTAATATGACAACCGGGCTGTTAGTTAGGAGCAGCTTTAACTGAATGGGAAGGAAGAGAAGGGGGTTTGTAGAATATAACTAGAAATAGATGGAAGACTGGATTTAGTTTTTGGTTGTTGAGAGAAATTGGAATTGAAAGAACCAAGTTTCTTAAATACTTGGAGTCTGGAGAGATAGAGAGAATCCTACTAGTGATATTTGACCCTTTTGGATATTATATGATGTTGACGTATGGTTGTCCAGTCAATGCTGAAATTCTGAGCTCGAATTCTAGGGACCCTGCCTTAGTTCTTTTGCTGTTAGACATGGAGTATTGTTAGGAGTGGGATGAGGGAAATAACTATAATAACTGAAGAGGTAGTTAGTTAGTTGTAATATGATTGCTAGAGTGCTAGTTAGGAAAAGCTTTTACAGAATGGGAAGGAAGAGAAGGTGGTTTATAAGGTATAACTAGGAATAGAGGGAAAATTGGAATTAACTTTCGGTTCTTGAGAGAAATTGGAAGGGAGAGAATCAGTTCTCTCGAATACCAGGAGAGATACAGAGAGAATCCTACTCTATCATTCTTGATATCTGCTCTGTATTTCATTGATACTGATCAGAGTTTTCTTTTGTAGTAAAGGTTAGTTGCCTATTTTTCATCCAGTTCCATCAGTTTCCTCGACATCTTTAGGTGCTATTGGTGTTTGCTTTATAAGTCTGTCTATGTTGTTTCCTGTAATGATGACTTGGATTGTTGTCAAAGCACGTTAAGAAGAGTTAGTAGATGGAAGATGAATCGTGTTTTTTAAACTCTGTATACCCTAGTTGCACATCTTGGGTATTGTGTAGAAAATCGTTGTGTTGCTTTTAAGCTTTGTGGTGGCTTGCTATATTAGAGCAGAATGGTCAGGTTTGAAGAAGAAATCTCGCATTACATCTTCTATGGGATAGTATTACCATTATGGCTTGTGGTTGGTAATCATAGACAAACATTTGGACGTATTAAAAAGCACTCTTGTATGGGTAAACCTGTCAAAGTCATAGTAAAAGACTAAGTTTGCAATATGCAGCAGTTTGTAATCCATGAGAAGTATGGAAAGCATTAATGATAGAGGTCTGGGACCCATGAAAATTCTAAATATCCTTTGATCTTAATCAACTTTGATTTTCTTTGTTTAATCCCAGTTCATATTCAAATTATGGTATAAAATACAAGGTGAAATTGTTTGAAATGTTTAAGAACTGTACACACACACACTCACACACATATAGAACATGAACTATCCATTATCCATTAAATATACATGCTCATACATACTTTAGGTGATATTTAGTTGTAAAAAGAGTGTCCAGATTGGGACTTCAAACTAATTGGTGAAACTTCAAAGAGGCTATAATACTGTATATCGATGAGCCACTAACAATAAAAAGCATAAATCTCTTGGTGAATGCCAACAAAGTTTCAGTATTTTTCCAACCTAGGCTGACCTTTAATAAGACTGGTGCTACATGGCCCATATTTCCCTAGTCTTTTTTTCCCTCATTCTAATATTATATCTAGCTTCCTTCATTTCTAATAGTCATGTTTATGTAGGATCCACAACCAAAATATAAGCTCTTTGGTGCTATTGTGCATTCAGGCGACTCCCCGAAATCTGGTCACTATTATGCTTATATAAAGGTTTGTGAATTTATAGTTCACCTTTACACAACTATGTAGCCAATACATTCATCCCCAAATATGCCAGAATCTAATTTCCTATTTTGTTCACAGGATGCAATGGGTAGGTGGTATCGCTGTGATGATTCTCGTGTGACAGTTGCAACCTTGCAACAAGTTTTGTCAGAAAAGGCTTATATTCTTTTTTTCTCTCGAACTAACCAAAGGCCAGTTCCTCCGGAAGATATTCTTGGATACTCTGATATTCGGACAGTTGATATGCATTCTGTGAAATTAGATCCTCCGGAAGAAACTGATAGAAGCACGGTAATAACAGGTAGAGGGCCTGACAACTTTAAGCAAGAAAGCAATGGCATCAACAGCCAACCTAAATTATTGGGAAATAAGAGAAAGATATTGGAGGTTCCATGCATCTTGCTTGCCCAAGATGGTCAGTCTCAAGAAAGAGTTCAAGAAATGAAGGACGGGTATGATATAATGAAACTCATCTTTTTTTTTTAATTTTTTTCTTACTAATTTGAGTTTAATATGTTAAATAAATATATTTTTTTAGTGATGCCTAAGCATGTTTTTTTTTCTGGTGTATATTGATATTTTTTGTCTCATACTTTTGAATGTGTTTTTTATTGCTGAGATTGAGACTTTGGTAGTTGGGTTTGGACTGTCAATGTTAGTTAATGTTTGACATTGTTTTGTTAAAGTCTTAATTCTGTTGAGGCTTTGATATTTGTTTTTTTTTATTGTTTCGATAACCTTATTGGTGGGGAAGGGCATACAAGAATCGGTTACGTGTCTTTTGGCATCCCCGTCACTTAGCCATTCCCATCTGAAGGAAACATTGTGCAATCAACAATGCTAGTGGATGCTCCACAATAACTTTTTCGCCTCATTTCATTATTGTAACATCCCACATAATTAGTAAAATACATAAGGTTATGTGTAGAATTCGGATGTATGGGTTATGTGTTATGGCTTGTGTTTGATCCTTATTTCTTGGATAAGACTAAGGTAATTAGTTAAATCAAATCATAGGAGGGTACATTTGTAGACATGTAAATTTGATCATATAAGTAATATGAGTATGTGTTATAGGACCTTAGTGTCATTGGACCTTGGTAGTGGGCTAGTGTGTGTGTGGACTTGTTGCTAGTGGACTTGTGTGAATGGATCCTTTTGGTGTGTGAGGCCAATGGCCCAAGGATGGCTTGTGAATCCATCAAGTTCAGCCCATGGTTAGACCCACACCTACTCCCCTAAGCCTTGCCCAACATGGATGCCTGGTGTACCAAGAAACCTTAACATAGCAACCCTTCTACCACTCAATCTTGCGCACAAGTAAGGGTGATTTAGGACCTTGAAATCTGTCTTTTTGCCTTGTTAAACCGCCACCTCACCTTGCTTAAGCATAACTTGATTTAAACCTTATTTCATGGAAGCCACATGTGCATTTTAGCATGATTTTTAGGCTGCATAATTCCCCATTTTGGCGCACATGGGAGGGGCTTTGGATGCAGATTTTTTGATGACACAAACTGCCTAACTTGTTGACTTGGAGAACCCTCTTACACTTCCATCATTAGACTGCATTGTGCAGATTTTGTTGCAAGCTTTTGCAGCCATCATGAGTCAAACCTCCTCCTCCTTCCACATGCATCATTAGTGAGATTTTGGTACTGCATTCTCATCATTTTTGCGCAGAGGTCAGCTCCATAAATCTGAATCCTTGGCTGCCAAAAAGCCCTCTAGCTTGTGGACTTAGTGAACCTCCCTCACACCTCACCTTGTGCGCATGGGTTGGCTTATTATGCAGAAATTTTCTGCACAAGGACAGCCCCTATATGAGTGTTTGGACTGTCACAAATCTGCACTCATGGTGAACCTCTTTTCCTCTCTTAATTTGCGCACCAAGGACTGCATCAAGGCAGATTTTTGGCTGCCATCAAGTTGAGTTGCTTGTTGACTTAGTGAACCTTTTTCTTGTGCTCTTGATGCATCCATTCCACCCCACTTCATGCGCATAACTTGGTCAACTATGCAGAAAATTTCTCTGACCTTGGACAGCCCCAAATCTGATCAAATCACCCCTCACTCTTTGCATGTAAGTAGAGTAATTTAGAAGCCAACACCTTGCTTGTACAGCCCTTGTATGCAGCCCCACTCCATCAAGCAATCAGATTTCTACCATGATGTTAAATCATTACAACCTCCTCCCTTCTTCCTTTAAATTGCGCACAAGAGGGGCTGCCCCCCCCATTCACTTGTGCAGCCACCTCATTTCCCCTCTCCCTCACACTCTAGCTTAGCCTTGCAAGAACCTTAGGAGGAAGAAAGACCAAGTGCAGCCAACATCCCCTCCTTCCCTCACCTTAACCATACACCAAGCTAGTGCAAGCCTTGTTCCTCACTTGTTGCGCATAGGACCTCTTAGGAAGTGTGGACTTGTGGTGTAGTGAAGCTAGAAGGTGGTGTGTGATTCTTGACTTTGAAGGGTGTGCTACAAGAGGTAAGCCTTGAGCTTAGGACTTTTCTTTATGTAACCATGTATGTGTGCTTAAAATGTCTCTTTGAGTATGTGTGGTTTTGGGATTCAAGTATGAGCATGGTAAAAATTAGAATGGTGGAGCTATTGCATGGTGAATTGTATGCATAAAAATCCTATGATTATGTTTGAGCTTAGACCACTAATTCTTGTATGGATGTGCCTCTGATTTGGAGAAGTAATGTGCCACTGTTTCGGTTTGATGTGCCACTGTTTTGGTAGATAAAATGCCACTGTTTCGGTTCCTCAAAATCACAATAAAAGCCACTGTTTCTGCACAATAAAAGCCACTGTTTCTGCACAATAGAAGCCACTGTTTCTGCACTTAAAAGCCACTGTTTCTGCACATTTTATGCCACTGTTTCTGCACATTTTATGCCACTGTTTCTGCACTTAAAAGCCACTGTTTCTGCACATTTTATGCCACTGTTTCTGCACTTAAAAGCCACTGTTTCTGCACATTGTATGCCACTGTTTCTGCACATATATGTCACTGTTTTAGTGCTCCTTAAGCCACTGTTTTAGCCATGTAATGCCACTGTTTCCATGCTTAAAATGCCACTGTTTTAGTCATGAAAAGCCACTGTTTCCATGCTTAACATGCCACTGTTTTTATGCATAAAAGGCTACTGTTTTAAGTCATCATATGCCACTGTTTATATGCATAGATGCCACTGTTTTTATGCATAAAAATGCCACTGTTTTAGCTCTTCTATGCCACTGTTTGTATGCATAAAATGTCACTGATTTAATCCATGATATGCCACTGTTTCAATGTCCAAAAACCAAGATTTATGCCACTGTTTTGGAAGTTCAAAGTGCCACTGTTTCTGTTTTAAAAACGCCACTGTTTCTGTTTAAAACGTCACTGTTTTGCTGCTGTAAATGCTCACTGTTTTGCTGCTGTATGCTCACTGTTTTGCTGCTGTATGCTCACTGTTTTGCTGCTGTATGCTCACGGTTTTGCTGTTGTAAATGCTCACTGTTTTGCTGCTGTAAATGCTCACTGTTTTGCTGCTGTATGCTCACTGTTTTGCTGCTGTATGCTCACTGTTTTGCTGCTGTATGCTCACTGTTTTGCTGCTGTATGCTCACTGTTTTGCTGCTGTAAGCTCACTGTTTTGCTGCTGTAAATGCTCACTGTTTTGCTGCTGTAAATGCTCACTGTTTTGCTGCTGTATGCTCACTGTTTTGCTGCTGTAAATAGCCACTGTAAATGATTAGTTGTAATTGATTTAGGTGCGCTTAAGAAGTGAGAATATTTCGCTGCCGTTGGTAATATTTAAGGAAAGCTAAGGTAAGTGTCAGGCGATGATGCCTAATGTAACTATTGACTACTGGTATAGAATTGTAACATGATGCTCCATATGCCGTAAGTATATTATGTTCCATTATAATGAAAGGAAACTGCCAAAAATGTGCCGTGATGGCTATATGACTATGAGGTAAAGACGTTATGTGGCAGCATAACGCATATGAAAGGTATACAAGCATGCATCTTACATTATACCGCATTTTTACGCTTTGTGTGTGAAAGCATAGCATGTCATGCATGTAACAAGATCATATAGGCCTTGTTTTAGAATAGTTATGTACAGGACCATGTGTTTGAGCAAGCATCATATAGGCATCCCCAAGGTACCGGGGTATGGGACACTTGGCATCAGTCCGCATAGGCCCACAGATGGAATCCACATGGAGCTCAGGTGCCAAGGGATATTTGATTCCACTGTGAAGTGCGCGCACGACGGTGCTAAAAGCGCAAAGGAAAGGCGTTATATACGCAATATATGAATATGATAAAATGAAAAGGAACAAGTATATGTTGAAGTGACTGTTTATGATTTTGTGCCTAGTTAATACTGTTATATTACTGGTTTTATTGCCACACTACTGGGATTATTCTCACCCCTTCGGGGCTGCTATTTTCCTAAATGGCAGGAGGACATAAAAGCACATGAAGACATGATGTTTGCTGTTGATTGCTGATGTGTGGATTACCATTGTTGCTGTTTGTTTAAACTGGATAACTGTAATGATTAATGTTTTGGTACTTTTGGATGACTGTAGTCTTTATCATGTTTATGTTAGCTTGAACTTTTACGAACAGCAGCTATTTTGGAAAACCTTTATGAAAAGAATTTAAGTGTTGAAAATTTTTATATGGATTTGTTTACTGCTTTGTTAGCTCATGTGACGCTCGACAACTCTAATTCCGCTTAGCAAACGACTCTCTTGGATGCATACAAGGGAGGGCGTTACACTAATTGGTATCAGAGCAGTTTGGTCCATGGAATTGCTTGTGTTTGATTGAATTGACTGCTGTTTGTGTTTATCTGCTGATTGACTGTCTAAATGTGCTATAGTTAAGTAAATATTAGCTAGGGTAGTTAGATTGTTAGGACTGTTCTGTGATAAGACACGGATGCATAGCTGACTTGTCCGAATTGAACTCGAGTACCTACTTGGGACTGCTGCCATGAATAACTTGCGGTGAGCCTGATCAACTCATTTCCTGATATTGTGAGTGCAGAATCATGGCGGGTGGTCGCGGTTCAACTCGGGGAAGGACTGGCGATGCGGAAGAGGATCTTATCACCACCATTGGGGGACTGGCAACATTTATCCAGAATATGAGCCAAGAATGGCGCGACCATAGGCAACAGAATCAGAACCAACCCCCACTGCATGAAAATGCAGAAGAAATTGCCCGTCGGAGGTTGAAAGACTTCCGCAACTTCCAACCACCTACCTTTGAGGGTGAAGACAACCCCGAGGCTGCAGCGAAGTGGCTGCAGATGATTGAGCATATTTTCGAACGCATGGCATGCCCGGAAGCGCAGAAGACTGAGTACGCATCGTACCAGCTGATGGGAGAAGCTTTAACATGGTGGACTGGTGCGAGGGCTCTGCTGAGAGCTCAAGACGTGGAACTAACATGGGCCGTGTTCAGACAAGTATTTCTGGATAAGTATTTTCCTAAGGCAATGAGAAGGATGAAGCACACTGAACTGCTGTCGCTCAGGCAGGGTAACATGACGGTTAATGAGTATATTGCAAAATTTGGGCAGCTGATCGAGTACGCCAACTTTGACCGGAACATCTACGATGAAGAATGGCAGGTGGAGAAGTTCGAGAGCGGATTACACCCGGAAATTCGCAAGCTCATCTTGACGACGGCTAATCGCACACTTCCGGAACTCATCAACCAGAGTCGTCAGGCAGAAGGAATCATTCTGGAGGCCAAGAACTTGAACAAGCCACCACCACAATTCCACGGAGGAAATCGAGCAGGCAGATTCTTCAGGGCGGCACCTGTTAGGGGTCGAGGCAGAGGTACGCCGCTGCAGGCGCGGCCTGGAAATTTTAAGAGAAACTTTACGGTGGGTCAATCGTCGACTGGACGTCAGGGCGCGACTGTTTGTGCTACATGTGGAAAGAATCACTTTGGAGTCTGCCGCAAGAACAACAATGCATGCTTCAGATGCGGCCAGCAAGGTCACTTTGCTTACAAATGCCCCCAGAACGCTGACCAACAGCCTCCGCAAGCTCGAGTGTTCACATTGGATGCAAATGAAGCGCAGAAGTTTCCAAACCTGATCAAAGGTAATGTCACTTTGAATGGCTACCCAATTTCTGTTATCTTTGATTCTGGAGCGTCTGGCTCTTTTATGGCAAAGCATACTGCCTTAAGAATAGGCATCACCCCAACCCCGTTACCTCACGAGTTACACATCAGCACACCTACGGGAGGATCGTGCACAGCCTCAGAGATCTGCAGAGGTGTTACCTTGCAGTACGAAGGGAACACGTATACAGTTAACTTGGTGGTCCTGCCGGTATTCAACTTCGATGTGATTATCGGTATGGACTGGTTGACGGACAACGGGATAACCTTGGATTGTCGTGCGGGGAAAGTCATTGTTCCTGCAAAGGATGGTAATTTTCAACCTTTCTCTCTCATTTCCTTATTGCAAGTTAGAAAAGAGCTCCGCAAGGGAGCAGCAGGGTATCTCGTGTCGATCGAGGCTGAGACCTCGGTTGACAATCCAATCCAGAATGTACCGGTAGTTAGAGAATTCGAGGAGGTATTCCCGGATGAAATACCTCGATTGCCTCCTCATAGGGAAATAGAATTTTCGATCGAACTTGTTCCTGGAGTTGGACCAATCTCCATTGCCCCGTATCGTATGGCGCCGTTGGAACTTCGCGAGTTGAAGAAGCAGATAGAAGAGCTTTTGGCAAAGGAATTTATCAGACCGAGTACTTCCCCATGGGGTGCTCCAGCTATCTTGATTAAGAAGAAGGATGGAAGTTTACGTCTGTGCGTAGATTACCGCCAGCTGAACAAAGTAACGGTGAAGAATAAGTATCCGCTACCGAGGATCGACGATTTGATGGACCAGCTGAGAGGAGCCAGAGTCTTTTCCAAGATAGACTTACGATCGGGATACCATCAGATCCGGGTCAAACCGGAGGATATTCCGAAAACAGCTTTTAGGACTCGTTATGGGCACTACGAATATCAGGTGATCCCATTCGGACTTACGAATGCTCCAGCGGTATTCATGGACTACATGAACCGCATCTTCCGCCCGTTTCTTGATCAGTTCGTTATCGTGTTTATTGACGATATCCTGATTTACTCGGCTAATGAAGAGCTGCATGCGGAACATCTGAGGATTGTCTTGCAAATCTTGAAGGAGAAGCAGTTGTACGCGAAATGGTCGAAGTGCGAGTTTTGGCTTAAAGAGGTCCAGTTTCTGGGCCATGTTATCTCATCAGAAGGTATCGCGGTGGACCCCAGCAAAGTTGAAGCTGTCATGAATTGGGAACGACCCAAGTCTGTCACCGAAGTAAGGAGTTTCTTAGGTCTTGCTGGATACTATCGAAGGTTCATCCAGAATTTCTCCCAGATAGTGCAACCCCTTACTCGTCTCACTCGGAAGGATAAGCCTTTTGAGTGGACTGAAGCCTGTGAAGAATGTTTCTTGGAGCTAAAGAGCAGATTGACGAGTGCTCCCGTACTCACGATTCCGGATCCTACTCGAAAGTTCGAAGTATACTGCGATGCGTCGCTGAAAGGACTTGGATGCGTGTTGATGCAGGACCGTATGGCAGTAGCTTATGCATCTCGACAACTTAAGCCTCACGAAGAAAACTATCCTACGCACGATTTGGAGTTAGCAGCTATAGTGTTCGCACTTAAAATCTGGAGGCATCACTTGTATGGTTCGCAGTTTGACGTGTTCAGCGATCATAAGAGTTTGAAGTACTTGTTCGACCAGAAGGAGCTGAATATGCGGCAACGGCGGTGGATGGAATTTCTGAAGGACTACGATTTTGAACTTAAATACCACCCAGGAAAGGCAAACGTGGTAGCTGACGCCCTGAGCAGGAAGACACTACACACTGCAACTCTGATGATGGAAGAATTGAAGTTGTTTGAGGCCTTTCGAGATTTGAATTTATCGGTAGACGAGAGAGGAAACAGCATAAGATTGGGAAATATAAAGGTGGAGAATGAATTGATCAGTAGAATTAAGGAGGCCCAGAAAGATGAAGAGTTAGTCCGTGATTTGGTTGGCAACCAAGATGTTGTAAAGGATGAGAATGATGTTTGGAGATTTCAAGGACGGCTGGTTGTGCCGAACGAAGTGTTGAAGCAAGAAGTTTTACAGGAGGCTCACAAGGGTAAGTATGCAGTTCATCCTGGATCCACGAAGATGTACCATGATTTGAAGACCTCGTTTTGGTGGCCGGGTATGAAGCGTGATATTGCGGAGTATGTATCTCGATGCTTAACTTGTCAGAAGGTGAAGTACGAACATCAGAAACCGTCGGGACTCCTTCAACCTTTGGAGATTCCCGAATGGAAGTGGGACAGCATTTCGATGGATTTTGTAGTTGGACTTCCTCGGACGCGAGAGGGATATGATTCTATCTGGGTGATTGTCGATCGTTTAACGAAGTCAGCTCATTTCTTGCGTGTTAGAACCACTTATGATACAGAAAGGCTTGCTAGAATCTATCTGCAGGAGATTGTGAAGCTGCACGGAGTTCCTACGAGTATTGTCAGTGATCGTGATCCCAAGTTTACGTCCAAGTTTTGGGAATCCTTTCAAAGAGCATTAGGGACTCAATTGAGGTTGAGTACTGCTTATCATCCGCAAACCGATGGCCAGACGGAACGCACCATTCAAGCATTAGAGGACATGTTACGAGCATGTGTTTTGGAGTTAGGAGGCAGCTGGGATAGCTATCTTTCCTTGATTGAATTCGCTTACAACAACAGTTATCATTCCAGCATTCAGATGGCACCGTATGAAGCTCTGTATGGGAGAAAATGCAGATCCCCTTTATGTTGGACTGAAGTAGGAGAGCGAAGTATGTTAGGACCTGAACTAATTCAAGAGACATCCGAACAAGTAAAGAAGATTCGGGAGAATATGCAGAGGGCTCAGGCCAGACAGAAGAGTTATTACGACAAGCGTCATAAGCCTCTATCTTTCGAAGTCGGAGATCATGTGTTCTTGAGAATCACTCCTACTTCGGGACTCGTCCAAATTCTTGAAAGATCCGTCAAGCGACTCCGTTCTAAAGAGATTCCTTTGGTGAAAGTA
>JAVKPL010000201.1:0-14237 GCA_032173675.1 Gastrolobium villosum
CCAGAGGTTCTGGAGAAAATTTCGCCCAATGGTTCACTTAAATGTATATAAATACTATAAAACAATATTACTTAAAACGAGATAAAGCAAGGGATTTAGAGAAAAAGGGAAATATCAGAATACAAACTACGACGAAGCGGCTGGTAGCTACCATACCACACAACGTCCTCGGCATATAAGCCTTCGGGTATCATCCAAGGTGTGTTCCTAGAACCACAACCAAGGTACCCCTCCTATCTATATACACCCAAGACTTCCTAGTGTGCTCCTATCCGGATTATACACCACGACCCTGGGTCAACTGGAACTCCCTCTCGGAGACCTATCCAGTGGAAGTCCAGAACTTGCCCGAAAGCTAACTATCAATGGCCAGAGATCCGGTACATAAGTACCCTCATAATGCTACATGCATGCTCATGCTGTTCTACACTACTCATACACACTTCCTACCATCACCCTCAACGGGTGTGGTGGAACACACAAGGGGAACAAGCCCCAGTACCAAGAGGTTACCTTATATTTTATTCCTCAAGCTCCGTTGCAGCTTATTCCTCACACTTGGTACACCACTGAATGCCTACACAGAGGACATTCCCAATCACTTACAACTCACACAATGTGTGCAAATTTACAATTAACATGCATTGGTTTAATAACTTACCTCAATCCACTTGGTCCAGGACCAATGGAAATCCACCGATTCACTGTTCAGGGTTCGAGTCGACGTACGACAACCTATGCAAACATATACAGCCATCAGTATACATCAAATTTCAACAAAACGCGAAAAGCATAAAATCCTCCCTATCCTCCTTGATGGTTCGGCCAACTTAGTGCAATTTAGATATTTATTTTTCTAAATTTTCTTTCTCATTTTATTATACTTCCATAGGTTGCCAAAAGGCTAGTTCAATCGTCGTTTCTCCGTTTTACGTCTTTTGCGTATCGTTTGCTAAATCTTTCCCTCTAGGTTCTTTTATGCCAAATGACACCACTCATTATTTTTCATTGGTTCTTCCACTTTACAACCACAACACAACCCATCTAATTACCATTTAAAACATGAAACATCATCCAAGCAATTTACACAACATCATTTCACCTCTTTTTGCCTAAAGGCCGATTTGCACACTAATTCACATCCAAAGAATTTCCATCAATTTTAACCACTCCACACCTCATATCATCCTATTATATCATCATACAATCATACAACAACTCACCAATACACCCCTAACACATTTTCAAAACTCAAAGTCATGACACCTCAAATTTCTCTAAGTTAAAAATCCACAATTTTCCTCAATAATTTTTATTGCATTTCTAGCTTTAATACATTATTTTAAGACATTATCCTCTAATACACATTTTCCAATTGAGCTCTCTAACATCACACATCAAACATGCAAAGTTTAGGTCTCCAAATAAAATCATCACATTCAACCAATTAAAATGTAAGAACACTCACCCAAATTGTAGGTATAAGACTCCTCCTAACAATACTCCACCATTGGAGCACTTAGAAGCTCCAAGAACACAAAATCTCATCCCAAAACCGTGACTGAAAACTGGGCAGATCTCCTCACACACGTGATTTCAAGGCTTGAAAGTGGTACCAATGTGTTTATGAGGTGTTTTCCATTAAGATTCAAGACAAACTTTGTTGGATTTGGTTGAGAAATGGTTAAGTTATGAAGTAAAGAAATTTTTGCATAGATGAGGGAGGAAGAGGGGCTGTGCGCGCAAGGGAGAGAGAAAAGAAGAGGAGAGGATGATGAATAGTGACTAGGTGAGGTGGATTTAAGTGACTTTTAAGTGGGTGGGTCCCACGCGATTTAAAACTCATCCGAATTTCCCTCTGATTTCACTAAACGTCCGTAAATTCAAAACATATTTAGAAACTCTAATTTTTAACATTGACCATTTATCCCTTAATTATACTTTATCATATGAATCCGGAGTTTTCCGGTCGTTCGGAGAAAACACTATTTTAAGCTATTGCGCGCACTGTTGGCACGCTTCCCCAAACTGACTTAATTCCATCAAATTTTATCAGAATTTATATTTCCTAAATCTATAAACCATTTATAATCAATATTTGAAACCTAGAGCCCAAAAATCGACTAGCATGTTTTACGGTGCAATCTTACCGCAGTATTTTTACCCGCGAAAAACACTATTCTTTGATTTTTCTGAAACTTGTCTATCCACTCAATTTTTCGTTCTGAATCCATTTCCATGGTTATTTTTACCATCTGAGACCTTCTACTCAATTTTTGTCTTCCTAGGGTTGTGTATTGGCTAATTACCGTTTTGCCATTTCTTTGTATTTTGGCCTAATCTTTAGGATTTTCACTAACTCTTCACTTAATCACTCATTTGACATTTTAAATACTTAATTTAAAATTGCGAGGTGTTATACTGTGAATTACCAAGTTTGGAATGTGATCAAGAGAGGTGACTATGAAATCACTACTTGAGATGCCAAGCGAGACACAATTGCCAAACCAGAGGATCAAGACACGAATGAAGATTGGAAAAAACTTGAATTTAATGCTCAAGCAATCAAAACCCTTAATTGTGGGTATGGACCACATGAGCACAACCGAATTATGAGATGCAAATCAGCCAAGCAGATGTGGGACCTCCTAGAAGTAACACATGAAGGTACAAATGAGATAAAACAATCCAAAATTGATCTCTTAATGCATCAATATGAATAATTTACCAAGAATCAAAATAGTCAATTAGAGACATGATTACACGCTTTACTAATATTGTAAATGAGTTAAGTTCCTTAGGCGAGGAAATCATAGTTGAAGAACATGTCAGAAAAATTATAAGAAGTATTCCAAAAGAAGATTGGTTGCCTAAAGTCATTTCCCTGCAAGAGACTAAGAATTTCAAAACCTTCAGCTTAGAGCAACTGGCAGGATCCCTTATGACCTATGAGATGCAACTAGAGTCTCACAAAAAGGATGATGTAAGAATGAAGGATAAAGGTATAACTCTAAAAGCTCAATGCAAGGAGGATAATAATGATTCAAATGATGAGGAAGAAATCATTATGTTTATGATAAAATTCAGGAAATACTTCAAGAACCCAAAATATAATGGGAGCTCAAGCAATAAGCAGGTAAAACCCAAAAAATCATCTTTTAAAACTAATGATAGCTGCTACAAGTGTGGTGGAACAAATCACAGGGTCAAGGATTATGCTGGGTTAGAGCAAGAAGCCAAGAAAGAGAAGAAGACAAAAGAACACAAAAACTTTGAGAAGAAAAAGTTCAAGAAATCAATGATGGCTGCTTGGAGTGACTGGTCATTGTTTCCTTGTTGATTTGTGGGTATTGGATCTAACTAATCTCAGTGTTGTTCTTGGCATGCCTTGGTTAGAATTATTGGGCAGAGTCACCCACGATTATGTGCACAAGTCCATGGAATTCTGTTGGGAGGGTAAGTCCATTTGCTTGGTTGGAATGAAGGAGGTTCATGACGGGATCAAGTTCCAGAGTAGCTGTAATTTGTTGCACGCACTCCCAATGACTAAGAATGTGGATGACAATTTAGTGGGAAGCCACACTGTCATGGCAGAAGTTGCAGCTCTTGAAGGGTCTGTTCATCCCTCTCTTTGGCCTATTTTGGTTCGGTTTCAATAGGTTTTCTCGCTTCCTAGAGGATTACCTCCTTTTCATGGCCTTGACCATTCTATTCATCTCTTGGATAAGGTGTAGCCCATCAATGTTAAGCCTTATCGTTATGGTTATCATCAAAAATCTGAGATTGAGCGACAGGTTTCTGACTTACTACAAGCTGGCTTCATCCAACATTCCCAGAGCCCTTTCTCTTCATCCGTTCTTCTTGTCAAAAAACAAGACAGTACATGGCGTCTTTGTATTGATTACAGAGCCCTTAACTCTGTTACAATTAAAGATCGATTTCCCATACCCACAATCGATGAGCTTTTGGATGAATTGGGTGGTTCACAAGTCTTCTCTAAGCTGGACCTTCGAGCTGGGTATCATCATATACGAATGCTACCATCGGATGTGTCCAAGACAGCTTTTAGAATGCACGAAGGCCACTACGAATTCTTAGTGATGCCTTTTGGCTTAACTAATGCTCCAGCAACATTTCAGGCCATTATGAACCAGCTCTTTAAACCATTCTTTGCGCAGGTTCATTATTGTATTTTTTGATGACATTTTAATTTTTAGTAAGTCTGTGGAAGAACATGTTAAGCATCTTGAGTTAGCATTGGACTGTTTATTGCGTAATAGATTTTTTGTCAAGCTCAGTAAGTGTACATTTGGTGTGGAGATGATTGAGTATTTGGGTCATATAGTGGGCAAAAATGGTGTTGCTGAAGACCCAAAAAAAATTTCAGCCATGATCAATTGGTCTACCCCTAAGAATTTGAAGCAGTTAAGGGGATTTTTAGGCCTTACAGGCTACTATAGACGCTTTGTCAGATGTTATGCTTCCTTGGCATTGCCACTCGCTGAGCTACTTAAAGGGTCAACACCATTTGTTTGGTCCGTAGCTGCTGATGAATCTTTCTTTAAATTGAAAGAAGCAATGGCAAACACTCCTGTCTTGAGTTTGCCTAACTTTGACGAACAATTCATCATAGAGACAGATGCCTCTATTTCTGGCATAGGTGCGGTACTCTTGCAGGATGATCATCCCATTTCAAACTTTAGTAAGAAATTGGGTTATCGCATGGCTAATGCTTCTACATACATCTGCGAATTATATGCTATTACTTCAGCTGTTAAATGTTGGCGCCAATACTTATTGGGATCTCAGTTTATTATACGAACTGACCAAAGGAGCATTAAGGAATTTCTGACATAAACTATATAGACCCCTGAGCAGCAGAGATATCTGTGTAAGCTCATGGGCTATTCTTTTCACATTGAGTACAAGCCAGGTCTTACTAATGTTGTTGCTGATGGGCTTTCACGTGTTTTTGAGGAAGGTGCCTTGCAAATGCTTGTGTCTGAGCCTCAATTTGAATTGTTAGGAACCATTAAACAACAAAATGTTTCGGATCCTGTTTTAATCCAACTACATCAGCAATTACTTGAGCAGCTTGCTAGTCTACCTGACATGCATTGTCATGATGGAATTTTATTTCATAAAAAGAGATATTTCCTTAGCCCCACTGCATCTTTGATTCCCACTTTAATTTCAGAGGCTCACAGCTCCTTGATTGGTGGTCATGCTGGTGTGGCTCGAACCTTTTTGAGACTATCTACTAATTTCTTTTGGAGTACAATGCGCAAGGATGTACAACATTTTGTTAGTAGCTGCCTAACATGTCAGCAGGTGAAGTATGAAACTTCCAAAACTACAGGCCTATTGCAGCCTCTTCCATTACCTGAGGGTGTTTTTGAGGAACTTTCAATGGACTTCATAGTTGGTTTACCTTCCTCCAAAGGGTACACAACTATTATGGTTATCATTGACAGATCATCAAAATTTGCATTTTTTCATCATATGCTTTCTTCTTATACAACTGTTTCAGTTGCTAATATGTTTTGTGACTTGGTGGTTCGTATTCATGGATTCCCTCGTTCCATTCTTTCTGATCGGGATCCTATATTTGTTAGCAAGTTCTGGACCCATCTTTTTAAACTTAGTGGCACAAAGTTGAGAACCACTTCCTCTTATCATCCACAAACATATGGTTTTACTGAAGTCACCAACAGATATGTGGAGCAATATCTTCGATCATTCTGTTTTGAGCAACCGAAGAGATGGTCAGAATATTTGTGTTGGGCCCAATATCACTATAACTCTGCAGTCCACTCTGCTATTGGAATGTCACCATATCAGGCGGTGTTTGGCAAACCACCTCATTTGGTTCCTTTTTATCCTCGTGGCCTGACTGATGTTCCTTCCTTGGATGTTCTTCTGCAGCAACGAAATGAAATTCTGACTCGTTTAAGGATCAATCTTCATCGTGCACAGAACAGAATGAAGACACAATATAATCGCCATCATAGTGAACGCTCTTTTATAGTTGGTGACAAAGTTTGGTTGAAGCTTCAACCATACCGCCAAGTCAGTGTCGAGAGGAGAGCTAATCACAAGCTTAGCAAGCGATTTTTTGGTCCTTTTCTGGTTATTGAGAAGCTTGGCCCAGTAGCTTATGAGTTGCAATTACCAGCTGGCTCCCAAATTCATCATGTGTTTCATGTGTCTCAATTGAAGCCATTTATCTCTTCTGAACCAGTTCAATCCAGACCCTTGCCGAATGTTTCAGTTGACAATATGCCCGTGCAGGTTCCTGTTGATATTCTGGATGTTAGTTCTACCTTGATTCGTTGCCAACCCATGCGAGAATTGCTGGTTCATTGGTCCAATGCTTTGCCTGATGAAGCTTCCTGGGTGCGGGAGGGTGAATTTCGCAGCTCCTACCCTTCTTTTAACCTTAAGGGCAAGTTTCCCTTTGAAGAGGGGAGGAATGTTACATCACCAAGAAGGTCCAAGAGGCAACATAGAAGACCAGTTGCATTAGAAGACTATGCCACCTAAGAGGGATAATTAGTACGTGGCATGTGGTTAATTACATTAGTGGCATGTGGTTAGTTACATTAGTGGGTTCAGTTGTTAGTGATAAGGAGTATTGAGATTGTGTATATAAACAGAACATTGTATCAGATTGAACACAACATTAATAAACTTCATTCTTCTTCAGTTATATCATTTTCCTCTCTGTCGATTAGTGTCATAACCCTAACAATATATTTACTTTGTGACTAGTTGTATGCATAGGATTTATATGTTTGGGAGTAATGAATAGTATTTCTAATAAAGGAAATAAATCTCCTATTTATGTGATTGTTTATTTTTTAGGTATTGATTTGATTTAATTATATTAGATTTGTTTTGTCTTTTCCTTGTTATTAGCGAGTGTAAATCCTATTTATAAATGAATAGGCTGTACGGAATTATAGTTCAACAATTAAAATGCCTCTTTTCCTTTTCACCATTTTACTTTCTATCTTCCACTGAGTTGGGTACAAGAAAGAGATATGACATTAAATGTTCATTTAATTGGTGACCATTGTATGTCATTAAAATGAAATGAAAGGGTTATTTTAGTTGCTAATTATTAATTTGTTCATAAAATTTATGGATGATTGAGATATTCTCATTAAACGTGAGTATATTATGATAAAATAAAAGGATCTATTCCCACATAATGATAAAGGTGTCCATGACAACCTTCCCGGAATGAGTTTTTTTTTTTCAATTTCTGTTCCCGGGAACAAATGAGAATTGCGTTTGATAAAATTGGTTTATTTTTTTGTTCCCGGGATGAACTGTTTTTTTTTATGTTGGGGAACAAAAAAAGAATCAAAAAATTTCTGTTTTTCTAATACTGGGCACAAAAAAGAGAATTAGTTTTCTCTCACCCACTCGCCGGCTATGGCAGCGTACCAGAACAACCCCTTTTGAATGGTTACTCTGTTTCCCACTTGGTATTCGTCCCTTGGTATTCTTCCCTTTGGTCCTGTCTCCTTTTGGTTCAACGTTTTCTATCTCTCTTGTTTTCTCCATCTGTTCTCAAGGCGTGTGGTGACCTTTTGGTTTATGAATTGGGTAGGAAGGTTCGGAATAGTGGTAAACTATGTAATGAGTTTCTGACGAATTCCCTAATTGACATGTACTGCAATTGTGGTTCCATATCTGGTGCAAGGAAATTATTTGAAGAGTTAAAAGTGAGGGATATTGTATCATGGAATTCTTTGATTTCTGGCTATGAAAAGCACGGGGATGCTTTTAAAGTTATGGAACTTTTCAGTCAAATATTTATAGGAGGTGGAATTCCTAATGAAGTAACTGTTATTGCTGTTTTTGCAAGTTTATGGGTACCGATTCTGGACAGAAATTGGGTTACACTAGCAAATTCTAATTCTCAGAATGAAAATAAAAAATAAAAAATTGTGTTAACAAACGTAATTCTGATTCTCGAAGCAAAAATAAAATATGTTAACAAACGTAATTCTAATTCTCAGAACTCTTCCAAAGCACAAAAATAGAAAAAAAAAATCATTTTTTTCAGAAACAATGCCAGTCTATAAATATTTATTTATATTTTTTATACTACTTGTAATAACTCTCTCTCTCATCAATTTATTTCACCCCATTTTATTGGTTTAACAGACTTTTTGAATGATTTTGTTCTATATTATGCTATTTGGATATATACTGAATTTATGTATATTTATGGAATTACTACCATCCTCCTTCACACAAACAAACCCACAAAAACTCATTCGTTCCATTGTGCACTTTAATTCTTGATAATATAACGCAAAATAATTATAAAATATGAATAGGATGAGCATAATTTTATCTGACGTTATATGAGCATAAATTTCTTATCCTTATGGTACTAGTTATTGAATTAAAATTACAAATTATTAAATAAAAATTAAATATTTAAGTTTTTCGAATCTAAAAAATATTTAACAGTCGATCTTCAAACAAATCGCACGATTTAAAAGAAGATATGAAATACTTTAATTTTATTTTTTTGATGAAAATATGAAATACTTTTTAATTAAGACACTAAAGTCATGAGATGGATCTTATGGAATTTTGCCAAGAGAGAGTGCAATTCAAACCATACATTATTAATGTAAGTAATGGGGTAGGATATTCTTACTACCCATTTTTTCTATTACCACTTTAATCACCATTGGATTCAAAAGTTAATTTTTTTTTTCTCTCTTCATTCAACTTTTCCTCTAATCTAATGGTGATTAGAGTGGTAGTGAAATGATAGTAGAAAAAATGGGTAGTAAGAATATCCTATCCCATAATTTTTTATTTTATTTTTTCTTTCAAGGTTTACCTAAACCCAGCAATTTCGCTCAAGACAATGCAGCTGTATATATTTTGAACCTCGTAGTTTAAAATAATTAAGAAAACTGGCTTTCCAACTAAACTATTGATGTACAGCTTATTCAATTTCCGTCAATCTTATCTTACTGATCATAATCCTTAACTCTCTCTCTCTCTCTGTTATTCTTTTGCTAGGCACAGTGTCATTCCTAAAACCAATCACCACATAAAAAATGAAAGAGTAATAAATAAACATATCCAAGATTCGATTTGGTTCTCATACCACAACTCCATTATATTAGAAAGTCCTAACTAATATAACGGCGAGTAATTAATGAACTTATATGATTGCATTTTTTAGTGAATTTTATAAATATGTGTTTGATATTGTGTTCTTTGAATCTGGGACCAGATTACAGTACATGTGATACCAGTACTTCTGATAATTATTCACTCAAATCACCTTTGAGATCTAAGAATTAGGTTGCTGGAATTGATTTAGTCGTTGTTGTCGCTATCGTATCTCATTTGCAAATTGGATCTTAGTTGTTCACCATGCCAAGTTCTTTGTATCAAAATATTTAGATCACATTCCATATAACATGGAATCCTGCAAAAGTCGCATTAAAATTTTAAAAGATTTTCATTTGCTATTAATACATGAAACTATGGTTAACCAACTCAATGGGAAACTAAGGAGTGCATGCTAATATATTCTCTCCCACTTACTATATATCTCATTATTATTCTTGCCCTTGGGAAACTACCAAGAAAGCTTAATTTATTGACATTATTGCGGATTTGCTTTGGAGTATGACTTCCATTCGAACGTTGCCACAAGGTACAAGTGTACAGCTCTTCAAGATTACGACAATTTAATAAATATGTTGAAGAATATGCCCGATGGAGAAGATGACGTGGAGCCTCCAAGCAACTAACTGATATTGGAAGTCAGTTTTTAGTTTGTTGAAGATCAGTTTTATTTGTTCCATAAATTCTGGAGATCGGTTATGACTTCTGTTAGAGTCTTTAATGCATAGCTTCCTTGTAACTTGTATCTTACACATTGTATATATAACTGATGTATGTACTGGAATCATTAAGTTTTTGCAATATATGAAAATATTCAGTTTTTCAGATTTCAAGATGGTATCAGAGCTTCTCAAGAAGCTCTGATTTTCAGCCATTCCATTCTTGCTCGTTCTTCATTTTTTTTACAGAATTCTTCCAATGGCAAACCAGAACCTGCCTCTTGATTTTCTTACCAATCCATCACATCCATACTATCTCCATCCAAATGAAAATCCATCGCAAGCCTTAGTTTCTACACCACTTGATGGAAAGAATTATCACATGTGGTCTAGAGCTATGTCTATGGCACTTTTGTCAAAAAATAAAGTTGGTTTCATTGATGGAACCTTACCACCACCAGCAGCCATGGATCAGACTTATAGTGCATGGCAACGCTGCAACACAACTGTCCTAGGATGGATTCACCGTTCTATGACTGCATCCGTTCTTCAATCTATTGTGTGGATTGATCGTGCAAGTGATGCATGGAAAGATTTGAAGGAACGATTCTCTCAAGCAGACATGTTCAGAATTTCTGATCTACAAGAAGATGTGTACAAGATGAAGCAAGGAGATCGAACAGTGGCAGATTATTTCACCAATCTCAAAGGTCTATGTGATGAACTTGATAACTTGAGGCCTTTACCTTCATGCAAATGTGATATCTTGTGCAACTGTCCTGCTCTTTCTGAAATTCATACTAGAAGAAATCAAGACTACACAATACGATTTCTAAAAGGTTTAAATGAGCAATATGCTCATGTTAGATCTCAAATCATGTTGCTCAATCCTCTACCTGATGTTAATAAGGTTTTCTCACTGTTATCCCAACAAGAAAGGGAGTTTCATTTTAATTCCACAACAGATGAGAATTCAAAGGTATTTTTCACTGAGATGGATGATCACAAAAGAAGTTTTCCATCAAATAGAGGTCGTGGACGTTTTTCCTATACTGGAGGCAGAGGACGTGGTAGAGAATCGAAGTATTGTGTACACTGTAAAATGACTAACCATACTGTTGAAACTTGTTTCTTTAAACATGGTTTTCCTCCAGGTTATAAACCAAAGAAGGCTCAAGTTGCCAATATTGTTACTCAAGTCAGTACTAATGAAGATAATATGGACAGTTCAGCTGTTACTTTGTCATCTCAACAATTCCATGACCTGATGCAAGCTTTGCAACCTCCAAAAGAATCAGCTCATGTCAACCTTGCTACCAGTTCTGCATTGAATTCTGCACTGAATATTGAATCGAATGGATTGACAGGTACACAGTTGCGCTGGATCCTTGACACTGGCGCAACTGATCATGTAACTTGCTCTTGTTATAATCTTGTCTCATTTCATAAGATCAATCCAGTATCCATAAATTTGCCAAATGGTTCTACAGTTGTGGCATCATATGCAGGCAACATCCATTTTTCAGCTGATTTGATACTTTATAATGTGTTGTATGTCCCACAGTTTTGTGTTAACCTCATTTCTGTAACAAAACTTCTCTCCACCTTACCTTGTTACTTAGTTTTCTCTAACAACCATTGCTATATCAAACAGGAACCTACCAGGAGGAAGATTGGTACAGCTAAACAACATGGAGGTCTTTTCATCTTGGATGCCTCTCCAATACAACATCCAACACAAAATACAACCATTCCAACCAATGCAGTCTCCTGCTATACCAGTATCAAATCAAATAACAATGATCACACCCTTTGGCACCTTAGATTAGGACATATATCTCCTACTTCTTTAAAACACATGTCTGCTCATTTTCCTGTTATTCCTTATAAAGTTGTATCCCCTTGTGACATATGCCATTATGCTAGGCAGCGCAAACTGCCATTTTCTTCAAGTGTTAGTCAAACCAGTAATCCTTTTGAATTGTTACATATGGATATATGGGGACCTGCTTCTGTTGTTTCAATTCATGGCCATAGGTATTTTTTATCTATTGTTGATGATTACTCACGCTATACATGGCTGATTTTTCTTAAACACAAATCTGATGTTAGAGCATCCATTCAACAGTTCATAATTTTTCATGAAAACCAATTTCAAATCAAAATAAAATCTATCCGAAGTGATAATGGTCCTGAGTTCCTTATGCATGATTATTTTAAAACCAAAGGTATTTTCCATCAAACTACTTGTGTAGAAACTCCTCAACAAAATGGAATTGTTGAGAGGAAACACCAACATCTCATGAATGTCACACGTGCATTATTTTTTCAGTCTCACATACCACACCATTACTGGTGCTATGCACTTGCTCAAGCTACACATATCATCAACCGTCTTTGCACTCCTTTTTTGTCTTACAAAACACCTTATGAAGCCTTATACCAAAAATCACCCACTTTTGATCACCTTAAGCCTTTTGGCTGTCTATCCTATGCTACTACTTTACAATCCCATCGCTCAAAATTTGCTCCTAGAGCACACAAATGCATTTTCCTTGGTTATCAAGAGGGCACCAAGGGACATGTCTTACTTGAATTATCCTCTAAACGCATCTTTTTATCCAGAAATGTTGTTTTTTATGAATTGGTGTTTCCTTTCACTGACCATGACATATCTACCTCACCCATTTTTCCAATTTCTTCCCATACTTCACTTGATGACATATTTCCTAACCCTGTTCCCACAGCTGACTTACTTCCACTTCCCGTACCTATTTCTGATCCAGACACTCATCCTCATACAGATATTGTTCATAACAATCTTTCCCCAAATCCCACACGCAGATCCTCTCGTATTAGGAGGCAACCAGGATATCTTCTAGACTTCCATTGCAACCATGTTGTTTCAAGTGCTCAATCTTCTTCAGGTACTCCTTATCCTCTTTCTTCAGTTTTGTCATATGCTAATTGTTCTCCTTCATACACCCGGTTCTGCCTCAATGTCTCCACTATATCGGAACCCAAATCATACAGTGAAGCCTCCAAGCTACCTAGCTGGCAACATGCTATGGCAGCAGAAATTGATGCTTTAAAGCTCAACCATACGTGGGACTTGGTTCCTCTCCCTCCTGGGAAACACATAATTGGATGCAAATGGGTTTATAAGGTAAAATACAAAGCTGATGGATTAGTTGAACGTTGCAAAGCCAGGTTGGTTGCCAAAGGCTACACCCAACTCGAAGGGGTAGACTACTTTGAGACATTCAGTCCCGTAGCTAAAATGACCACTATTCGTGTGTTACTCTCCCTTGCTACAGCTAGAAACTGGATTGTTGAGCAGCTAGATGTTAATAACGCCTTCCTTCACGGGTATCTGCATGAAGAGGTGTATATGTCTTTGCCTCCGGGTTTCACTTCATCTACTGGTCAGGTTTGCCGCTTGCGTAAGTCCATCTATGGCCTTAAGCAGGCTAGTCGTCAATGGCACTCAAAGCTCTCTACTGCTCTTCTTGCTCTTGGTTATGTCCAATCCATGGCAGATTACTCCTTGTTTGTCAACAAAACTGATACCTCTTTCACTGCTTTGTTAGTATATGTTGATGATGTTGTCTTAGCAGGTGACAACCACAATGAAATACAACGGGTTAAACATGCTCTAGATGCTCAGTTTCGTATCAAGGACCTGGGTAATCTACGATATTTCCTTGGCTTGGAAATTTCACGTTCAAAGGCTGGAATGGCTGTCAATCAGAGGAAATATGCTTTAGAGATTTTATCTGACACTGGATTTTTGGCTGCTAAGCCTTCTTCCACGCCTATGTTTCCATCCCTGCATCTATCACGAAATCAAGGCTCTATTCTTAATGATGTTGAAGCTTCCTCTTTTCGACGTCTCATTGGTCGTTTGTTATATCTAACGACTACACGGCCAGACATCTCTTTCTCCGTTCAACAACTGAGTCAGTTCGTTGGTTTTCCTACTTCGGATCATTTGGCTGCTGCAAATCGTGTTTTGCGATATATAAAGGGGTCTCCATCCACTGGTTTGTTCTTTCCAGCATCCAATTCATTGCAGCTAAGTGGTTTCACTGATTCAGATTGGGCTTGTTGCCCTGATACTAGGAGATCCGTTTCTGGTTTATGCGTTTTCCTTGGGACTTCATTGATATCCTGGCGTTCCAAGAAGCAGCCCACCGTTTCACGTTCTTCTAGTGAAGCAGAATATCGGGCCCTTGCCTTGCTGACTTGTGAGCTTCAATGGATCTCTTACTTGCTTCATGATTTGCATGTTCCTTGTTCTCAACCAGCCTCAGTTTATTGTGACAATGTTTCTGCAATATATCTTGCTAAGAATCCTACTCTCCATGAACGTTCTAAACATATAGAAATTGATATTCATGTTAC
>JAVKPL010000202.1:0-142453 GCA_032173675.1 Gastrolobium villosum
TGTTTGTCAGAAATCATCATGTTCAGTTGGTAGTTTATTCTTTTGTTATTTTACTTTTGTTAAATAGAAAAATGAGCTCCAATCTTTTTCCCTGACTTATTGAAATAGGTTTAATTCTTTATTTAAAGATTCTTAATGTTTTCTAGGATAGCTTAAAGGATCAATTTAGTTCCAACTTCCAAGAATAACTTAGTTGCTTCTCTTTTCATTGTAGCATCTTAACTGGCCAGCTGCCTAATCTTATATCAATTGGTTTGGCTACAGAAGATTGTGTTGCCTTGAGTCATGTTCCCGTATGCAATTTGACAAAATTTATTGCAACTCTAACACAATGATCGTGTTTATGCCATTGGGGTGTTTTTGAGGGTTTATTTAATTTTAAGTTACACTGATATCATTTGTATGTGTTTGTCTCCCTGTCCTAACATACATTAGACACACATGTACATGTATGTATGTATGTATGCCTCGTGCTTGCATTACTATTATCTCTTTATACCTATACCAAGTCCCTATTACCTGGATGGCCATTATAAAAAGCAAAAATCATTGCGACAGATGCTTAATACTTACTCTTGGATTTCAGATCCCATAGGCACTATGTCCCAAATGCGATCCTCGCTTGAGAAGCCAACTGTATTTCCCAGCCATAATATCAGATGGCACTCTAAAACTAGGCTTTTCATCCAACGCTTAACAAATGATGAGAAGCATATCAATTCTCTCACCAAGGGGAAGAAAACACTAGTGTCATGTGCAAAAACATCCGAAGCTATCAACACGACCAAGTCTGATGGTGGGTTATATTCATTATGAAATGAATCACATACTTATGTTTTTGTTCATTTTGGCTGTGATTTGAATGAGATGAGTCTTATTCATTATTAGTACAATTGTCTTAGAGATACATTAATCAGTTGCAAAAAATTTGGCCAGTGGGTTTATATTTTTATATATGTGATCCAAGATAATGTTCCTGAACTCTTCTATACTTATTAGAAAGAAAAAAGACAGAAGAGAGTATTTTTCCCTTACATACAAAAATTGTCTCATTTTTTGTTGTTTCTTTGTTTATCTTTTAGGTATTTTGTTATTTACATGTAAACATAATATTAGGAAGTCATTCTATTTCTGTTGCTGATCAGTATTATGGTAAATGAGAAAGTCTGTTTGAAGGTTACATACTATTACTTTGTTATACTTGGTTACTAGAATAGTTCTTTTTTAATAAATTTTACTTAACATTCTTATTTCTTGACCCTACAATTATTTATGATGTTGCAGATTCTTTGGATAGTACGCCACAAGACTCATTGGAGAAAAAACCTTTGCAAACTGCTACTTTTCCTAATGGATTTGAGGTCTATAGCTATCCTTGCATTTTATTTCCCTGCAATTTCATATTTATTATTATTGAAATACTTTACGCAAGCTATTAGAAGAAACAAAAACAAGGTATTTTTTACTTATGATTGCTGGCTTTTGTACAAGATGGCACAATTGCATCCATTAACAGCCATGTTTCAATGTGAATCTGATAAATCCCTACTTATGTCTGGTTTGCTTATGATCAGGCTTTGATATTAGAGGTTTGTGACGAGACTGAAATAGCTGAGCTGAAAGTAAAGGTGATCCTCTTGTCACTTATTTACTGCTTTTAAATTTGAAGTACAGTACTTTAAATATAATAACAAGGAAGAAAAGAAACTTCACAGTGTATGCTTTAAAGCAAGAGGCTATAGAGATGATATGGTTTGAACAATTCATGCACACACATTAGTGAACTGGATTTGTCCATAGCCCTGTAATATGCTGTGTTTTGAAACATAAGTCAAAGCAATGAATTTGATTTACTCAAGATATGTCATAGGCTTGTAGAAAATGAGGTAATGGTAATGGTGCTTTTGTCAATATTGTAGCACGTTGCATTTCAAGCTTGAGATTGTGGTGCTTTTGTGCCTAATGTCCTATCTGAATATATCAATATTTTTTCTTGTAATTCAAATTTGATCGTAAACAACTGTATCAATTTGGTTTTTATACAACATTGTACCTAATAACTTTGATCTAACTTGATATCTTTAATTTCTATCTGATTCATTGAAAGAAACATGTTTTTTAGCTGGATCACCTTGTACATGGCCTTATTTTACATTTTACTTATACTATAGGTTGGAGAGTTTGAGATGCATCTTAAGCGAAACATTGGAGCAACAAAAGCTCCTTTGTCTAATATTTCTCCAACTACACCTCCACCTATTCCAAGTAAACCTATGGATGAATCAGCACCTGGTACCCCGCAACCGTCGCCACCAAAATCATCTCCAGAAAAGACCAACCCGTTTGCAAATGTCTCCATAGGGAAGTCTTCAAAGTTGGCAGCATTGGAGGCTTCTGGCACCAATACCTATGTCTTAGTATCATCTCCTACGGTATGCCATTATCAATATCTGTAATAAGCTCTGCTTTCGCCAATTATCTCTGACTTGAGCTATGTAGAGTTTGCAATCACTTTTCTTTCTTTCTCTCTTGTCAGGTTGGCTTGTTCCGAAGAGGTAGAACAGTGAAAGGGAAGAAGCAACCTCCTATCTGTAAAGAGGTACATGTGACATGCTTGTCATTATCCATCCTCCGCTGTGGTGTTTTTAAGTCATCAGCTTGTTATGACCTAGATCACATAATTCACTTGATACTCCCTCCTCATGGCATCTCATTGTGAACTACACCATTGGATTTAGGTGCATATGTGCTTGTCACGCACTAAGATTCTGAGGTACACAAACTAAATGTTTCTGGTTTAGGGTTCAACCAGTAGCATATGAGCTGCCCCATGCAATACTGCAGATGTTTGCAGCCTGTGCGTCAGTCTGCTTGCTTGTCAGCCTACTCTCCTGATGCTTGCTAACTTGCATCTGTTGAATTTTTAATAAACTTGACCAATACAACTGGATTACAGTATAAAAAAGAAAAAAGTGATGATAACTAATATTCTAATAATGAAAATCTCAGCTTATACAGTAAAAATAGATGCTTTTCTTTTACTATATTACTTTATGTATATTTTCCATTATTGTAAATATTAGGTTTATTTATTTGTTGTAAATATTAGAAATTAGTTTTTCTTATTTATTTATTTGTAATTATTTAGAATCCTCTAGAAGGATCTAGATTTCTCTAGGTTTTGCTTTTATTCTTTTTGGGCTTGGCCCATTAGACCTTCTGTACTCTATATATAGAGTACTCTTGTACAGTTTTATTCACAATTCAATATATTATTTCAAATACCTTTTTCAAGTTGGTATCAGAGCTCTCGATCCTGAAGGCTCTGCTTCCGCAATTACCTTCGTTAAAACAGAAACCTTCTTTCTTAGCCTCTTGCCGCAATTAGCCGCCACCGGAAAATTTTCCGGTGGACCTTTTGGATCAAGAGGACCAGTTTTCAAATCCTTTTTTCTCTTATCTATCAGCTTACGGACGTGTTATAATCGTTTGACGACCGGATCTTCCCAAAACAACACAAGGCCGCTACTGTTCATCGCGTTTTGGACACTTTTCCGGCGACCTTTCAACTCCGACCGGCCACAGACAGGTTCGCGACCGTCGGACGACCTCGCCGCAGAAATTTAAGCTCCGGCGGCCGCCGCATGCGCTCTCACGCGCCGCCACACTCCCGGCGAGTGAGGCCCACTCGCAGACACCTCCACCGGCGCGTGGAGGCGCGTGGATCACTTTTTCCGGCTCCGGCCAAAAAGTTTTATGATCTTCTCCTCATCCTCTTTTTGGATCTGTGCTCACCTCTTTGATCGGAGGTCATTTGATATTCTATTTGGTTGATTTTATCGCTGATTGTTAACTTTTTTTTATTGAAGAATGGCCGAGCATGATAGTTCTTTGATCTTATCTGGTAAGAGCACACGTTCTACATCTCTTCTTGCTTCTTGCACATGATGCTTCTTGCTTCTTGCTTCTTGCACATGGATTTTGGATTCTGGTGCAACTGATCATATGGCTTGTTGTACTGAGTTGTTTTGTTCTTATCATCCTATTGTTGGTAGTCATACTATATCCGTAGCTAATGGATCCCATAAATCAATTATTGGTTCTGGTAACATTCAAATTCAACCTTCCTTGTTTCTTAAAAATGTTCTTTATGTACCTCAGCTTTCTACCAATCTTATCTCCACTCAAAAACTTACAACTGATTTGAATTGTTCTATCACATTTTTTCCTTCTCATTGTGTTATTTAGGATCTTACCACGAAGAAGACAATTGGAGTTGCTAATGAAGAGGATGGGTTGTATCATCTCCTTCCAGACCGTGCTGGCAAAAATCAGTTATTAATGACACATCATCCTTTTACTGCAGAGTCTATGATTTGGCTCCATCACAAGCGTCTGGGGCATCCACCATTTAGTCTTTTGAAGTCTATGTTCCTTTCTCTGTTTCTCAATAAGTCGGTTGAGACCTTTCATTGTGATGTTTGTGAATTTGCAAAACACCATTGAGTGTCATTTCCTTCTAGCACTATTAAAAGCAGGGAACCTTTTTCTCTTATCCATTCTGATGTTTGGGGCCCTTCTAAAGTGCACAGTATTTCAGGTGCAAGGTGATTTGTTTCTTTTATTGACGATTGTACTCGGGTAACATGGATATACTTGATGAAAGACAAGTCTGAAGTACCAGAGATATTTATTCGGTTTCATCACATGGTTGAGACTCAGTTTGGTAAGGGTATTAAAAGACTCAGATCTGATAATGGTACTGAGTACATTAATCAACGCATGTCACAATTCATTTCAGACAGAGGTATGATTCATGAGCTCACATGTGTTGATACCCCTCAACAAAACGGGGTTGCTGAAAAGAAAAATCGTCACCTCCTTGAAGTTGCTAGAGCACTACTTTTCCAGACATCTGTTCTTATTTCTTATTAGGGAGAAGCAGTGTTAGCTGCAACTTTTTGATCAACCCTTTACCTTCACGGGTCCTTAACAATATCCATCCTATTCATTCCATGACTTCCTTCTTTCCTTCTGTTCCCATATTGCAAAGCCTTCCACCAAGAGTGTTTGGATGTGTTGCCTTTGTCCATGTTCATAAACAACATCGGAGTAAGTTGGATCCTAGGGCTCTTAAGTGTGTCTTCCTTGGTTATACCCTTTATAAAAAAAGATACAAGTGTTATCATCCACCAAGTCGAAATTTTTTTGTTTATATGGATGTCACATTTCAAGAATCTGAATATTATTTCCAGGGGGAGAACCGTTCTTCAGAAGACTCGTCCCCTTACTTTTTTGAGCATGGTTCAGTCTTCTCTCTACCTAGTTTATCTGCTCCTGGTGTGTCAGAACCTTCAAATACACCTGAGATACGTAAAATTTTGACACCTGAATTGGTATATCAGAGGAGGAAACAACCTATACTGTCTCACCAGCAACCTCAATCGTCTGAACCACTGGTAAGTCCAGAATCTCCTGTTTCTTCCAAGTCTCGTATTTCTCCTGAATCTCATATTTCTGATCATGATGTTAATACTTCTGATGAGTTACCAATTAATGTTGATTCTGATGATTTGCCCATTGCTCTTAGTAAAGGAAAAAGATCTTGTCACAAGAAAACTTGTTCCTCCTGTCCCTTTTGTACTCAATATCCTATCTCCCACTTTGTTTCCTCTGCTAATCTTTCTGTGCAGCACAAAAGTTTTGTTTCAGCACTAGATTCTATTGCAATCCTAAAATCAGTACATGAAGCCTTGCAAGATGGGAATTGGGCTCAAGCCATGCAAGAGGAGATGAACGCGTTGGAGAAAAATAAAACATGGGAGGTTATTGATAGACCCAACGGAAAGAAAGCAGTCGGGTGCAGATAGGTTTATGCCCTGAAATATAATTCTGATGGAACTCTTGAAAGATACAAGGCTCGATTAGTGGCCAAAGGTTACACTCAAACCTATGGCATTGATTACGAAGAAATCTTTGCTCCAGTTGCAAAGATGAATACGGTGAGAGTCTTATTATCCTTTGCTGCCCATTCCAATCGGGATATAAATCAATTTGATGTGAAAAATGTTTTCCTCAATGGTGAGTTAGAAGAAGAAGTCTACATGGAAATTCCACCTGGTTTTGATTCTATAAAGGGAGAAAATAAAGTTTGTAGATTAAAAAAGGCCTTGTATGGATTGAAGCAGTCACCTCGTGCCTGGTTTGGAAGGTTTACTAAGGTTATGATGACCTTAGGATACAGACAGAGTCAAGGAGATCACACCCTTTTCTTCAAACACTCCCATAATGGGAAGCTTATTGTGCTCCTTGTATATGTTGATGATATTATTATCACAGGTGATGATTCTGTGGAGAAACAGATTCTGCAAACACGGCTTGCCTCTGAGTTTGAGATCAAAGATCTTGGGAAACTGAGATATTTCCTAGGGATAGAAGTAGCTCATTCAAAGAAAGGGATTTTCATCAGCCAGAGGAAATATGTTCTTGATCTTCTCAAAGAAGCAGGAAAGCTTGGGTGTAAACCCTCCAATACTCCTATTGAGCAGAATCACAAGATAGGCTATGAAGAGGAGAGTCCTCCAGTTGATAAAGGACAATATCAACGGCTAGTTGGGAAATTGATCTATCTGGCTCATACTAGACCAGACCTAGCTTATGCCGTTAGTGTTGTTAGTCAGTTTATGCACGATCCAAAGGAGAAACACATGCAGGCAGTAGAGAGAGTTCTTCAGTATCTTAAAGCTACTCCTGGTAAAGGATTGTTGTTCCGATGGGATGGCAATCTATCCTTAGAAGTCTACACTGATGCTGATTATGCTGGATCTGTGACTGACCGTCGTTCTACTACTGGTTATTGCATGTTTCTTTGCGGTAACTTGGTGACATGGAGAAGTAAAGATCAAGTGCAGAAGCTGAATTTCGAGCTATGGCCCAAGGCATTTGTGAGTTACTGTGGCTCAAAATTGTACTTGATGATCTCAAAATAAAATGTGAGGGACCTATGAAACTGCTATGTGATAATAAGTCCTCTATTTTTATAGCTCACAATCCAGTTCAACATGATCGGACTAAACATATTGAGGTCGACCGTCATTTTATCAAAGAAAAACTTGATAGTGGGCTAATTACCACTCCATACATTCCCACTGGGCGCCAATTAGCTGATCTATTGACAAAGGGACTTCCTTCAGAAAGATTTCAATAACTTACTAGCAAGCTAGGAATGATAAATATCAATTCCTCAGCTTGAGGGGGGGAGTACTGTAAATATTAGGTTTATTTATTTGTTGTAAATATTAGAAATTAGTTTTTCTTATTTATTTATTTGTAATTATTTAGAATCCTCTAGAAGGATCTAGATTTCTCTAGGTTTTGCTTTTATTCTTTTTGGGCTTGACCCATTAGACCTTTCTGTACTCTATATATAGAGTACTCTTGTACAGTTTTATTCACAATTCAATATATTATTTCAAATACCTTTTTCAAGTTCCATTTAAAAATGTTAGATTATTATTTGACATTAACAAAACAATATTGAGTCACTAATACATTTAAAAAAATGTGAATATAATTAAAAAAGTTCAAATAGTTGGTTCTATTATTATAAGAATAGATTATATGGACTCACCAGAGGCACAGCTGTGCTGTAAAACTTTTTGTTGTTTTACATTTTGACCAATTAACTTCCAGATCTGCGATTGCTCTAAAATCCAAACTGTATGGTCCAGGTTATGACCACAAAAAGGATGGTAAACTTTCTTTTCGGTTGAACTTTACATATAATTTCTCAGTTTTGTGCTGATTTTCCATCTCTTTATTGATATTTGGTTCTGCTACAATAACTAAAGCAGTTAATTGTAGTTTCTAAATGTTTGCACACAATTGGGACATTAAATCAATACATTCTAACATGTAGGAATACTTTGTAAACTTATCTGTGAAAGATACAAATTAGATATTCTTTGGTATTCAAAGACAGGTTGACCTATATTAGTATATTTCTATAATGGGGTAATTATTCATATATTTTCTACAGCTGCTGGGTCAAGTTGATTCAGGACCTCATTCTCATTGTACTGGCTACAATTGCTTTTCAATATCTTCATTTTCTAATTCGATTCTAGCATTTCTGCATACACTCAATCGATTGTTTTCAATTTTTTCATCTATAGGGTGATGTAATCAAAGAAGGGCAAGTCATAGGGTATTTGGATCAGTTTGGCACTGGACTTCCTGTTAAGGTGATCCGTCTCAGTTTCTTTAATTGTGATTCCTTCCTTAATATCTACCTCTCCTGACTGCTTTTATTTTTGAAATTTTGCAGACGGATGTGGCTGGAGAAGTGTTAAAGCTACTTGTTGAGGATGGAGGTATAATGTCTATGACCTTCTGTTACAAAATGTCTGGGTTTATTGATGTGGGACTCAAGTAATACTAGGCTTCTGGAAGAACAAAAAAGTAGTAGAAGTGCTGTTCATCTGAATTTGAAATAGGGAAAGTGGTAGTGTGGCTCCAGAGTAATAAAATATTGCAAAAATGATATGGCAGCTCATAAGAATTCTAGATTCTATAAGTCTCTATTTTAAGTATTTTGAAACTTAGTTGCATTGAAGAAGCAAATTAAAAGTAAACATTGAAATTGGAGAAAAATTACTTGTAATTAGTCCAGTGCATCCTGGTTTTTAAGAATGAATTTTACCATCTTGGGTGCCACTTAGCACTCCAGCAGTTCCCCACTAGTATGTATGATATTCTATCATCTCGAATGCCTAATTGCTTATGTTTGGCATGCTGTTATCATATTAAACATGGGCACGTTGGACATCTAAGAATCTAGGATCCACACTTTCTCATAGTCCACGCACTGTATGAAAGATTTTTAATTATCTTACCAAACAATGAGGATCTCAAATTCCGTCATGTCAAAGATACTCAGATGTCTTCCATACTAGTGTGAAAATGTGTCTTGCATGCTTTTTGATGTGCTTTTGCTGAATGTTGGAAAATCGCAGGATATTTATGATATATTAATTTAGTTCAATGTAATTTACAGTATATGGCTAGTTGTGCTATAAGTTTTCATGGGTTTTCTAATTATTGTTGGCTATTGACTAAATGTGAACACATTGTCTAGCTCTTAAAGGTCTTGATTTAATATCTGCCACTATCTTGTAAGCAATTTATTGTGTATACTGTCCTGTTGCAATATTTAATGCTCACTATCAATGCTCGGGCAATATTATCAATATATAAATGTATATTGGTTCTGTTATTCCGAGTGATGATTTTGGGGAGGGTGGACATCCATAGTTGTGATGAATATCTTACTATTTTTCGTTGTTTATAATTTACAGAGCCTGTTGGTTATGGAGATCCTCTTATTGCTGTCTTGCCGTCATTCCACGACATCAAATGAGCTAGCCTTTTCCATTTGTTGATGCAACTATGTGGCATTTATTTATTGGGAGGCTATTGCTATATTGGCAAAAAATTTAATAGATTGAGAAATTTATTATTTGTCCCTACATATTGTGGAAAGGAGTTCCTTTTTTGAAGACCATACTTTGTATACCAATTGCGCGTAAATTGTTTCGTCTAGCTATTCCAAGTCCACCTTATTATGTATCTTAGTGAATGAACGCAAACCAAAGGCTTTAGATACACTATGCACTAGCAACCAACTGATCTTAGTTGCTGGAGTTTGATTGGTTGCTTTTTATTCTCGCAAAAAGAATGTGTAGAAAATTTGTTTGAGATATTTTACCCAGATTAGAAGTGCATTGCTATAATATACGGAAATGTTGTCTTCCCAATAATCTCTGATCTAATCCTTCATGACCAGATTAGTAGCACAATCTGTTAGTTTCCAATCTAAGGCCAACCACATTCCTAAGTGCTAAGGGCAAAGGCTGAACCATGAGGTGAGAAATCATTCTCATATCTAATGAAAAGGGCTTGTGAAATCCGTCCTAGGCCTGCCTCTTTTGAGAATTAGAGAAGAGGAGGAGGGGAGGGGGGGGGGGGGGGGGGGGGGGGGTGGCAATCTTACGTGTAAAACATTTATTAATGATGCATCTATGAATGGGATGCTTGTAAGCTTTTATGCATCCTCCGCAGCTATAGGCCTCCACTGTCATCAATTTCATACTCTTACAAGCAAAGTCATTTAGAATAAAGCATCAAGGGATTGCCTTCGCCACCATCCATAGTGTAACATCCTGAGCGTTGAGGAGGGCGGGGAGTGATCGTCGGTGCGAAAGGACATGGACAAGAAGTGGCTTCTGACAGGCTTCTAGCGGGGGGTTACATGAATGAATCGAATCGACACCCGAAAGAGAAGGATTCCAAAGTCAGTGCAAGTGTGAGACTGCACAGTTTGGGATAGTTTATAAGAATTAATTGGTACTATCTATACTAACAAGATGCATCTGCTTTTCGGTAGCCCGGAACGGAAGAACTCCATAGTTAAGCGTGCTTGACTTGGAGCAATTCTAGGATGGTTGACCTCCTGGGAAGTTTTCCCAGTAAGTGTGCGAGTGAGGAAAAAGCACACTGAAAAGTCTCGTGTTAGTATGTGGGGATAGTCATTGATTCTTGAAGCGGCCGGGCGTTACAAGTGGTATCAAAGCAGGGTCTCTCTTCCAGTACGATGTGATTCGAGGACGAACCATGCGGAAGCTGGTGGGCATGTAACATCCCGAGCTCTGACGAGGGCGGGGAGTGATCGCCGATGCGAAAGGACATGGACAAGGAGCGGCTCCTGACAAGCTTCCAGCGGGGGGTTACATGCATGAATGAATCGAATCGACACCCGAAAGAGAGGGATTCCAAAGTCAGTGCAAGTGTGAGACTGCACAGTTTGGGATAGCTTATAAGAATTAATTGGTACTATCTATACTAACAAGATGCATCTGCTTTTCGGTAGCCCGGAACGGAAGAACTCCACAGTTAATTGTGCTTGACTTGGAGCAATTCTGGGATGGGTGACCTCCTGGAAAATTTTCACGGGAAGTGTGCGAGTGAGGAAAAAGCTCACTGAAAAGTTTCGTGTTTGTATGTGGGAATAGTCATTGATTCTTGAAGCGGCCGGACGTTACACATAAGAGCAAAACTGGGCATCCTGCTCACGCTTTACCCTACAGTAGACAATTCGCCTTATTAGTAAAAGCAAACGGGAAGAGAGAAAACCAAGCTAATGCAAACTATTTCATACGATAGTTGAAGCCCGATTTCTAAAACTGAATAAATGAAAAAAAGGTCATTCTCGGGCAAGTCCACAATTTTTTTTTTTTTTTAATAATGTCAAAATATGTGTTTAGCATGGGCAATTGAGATGGTTGTTCAGGAAGATGCCCAGTATCGAAGTTGTAACAATGACTTTTCAGCATACCAACTGTAATGGCCTAAGAAAAAAAACTATATATACCAACTGGACATCATGTGAAATTATTAACTACTCATATCAACGCAGGTAAGATTGGGTGAAGCATGCTGTGTATCCTACCTGGTAAGGGTACGGCAGATAAGTATCATCGTTCCCAGTAGCTTTCAGATTAGATGATTGCCAGCCACAGGCCTCCTTGTAAAATTCTACGGTCAATAATTTTTTTTTTTAATACTATTTAAGAAAGAAATAGTGAAACAGACAAATTCCCTCACAGAGGAATCAAAGCTGTATGAAGACCATGGAGATATTGCATACGATATTGAATACCGTGACTCCAACAACAAATGACGAAAATTGCATTTCCAATTATAATATCTGTTGAATAAACTTTAAATGGTTTGTTAGTTTTATATTTAATAGTTTTAATTAAGCAGTCTTGTTTTTAGGTAAGTGAAAGACAAGAGTTGTGAGAAAGTGAAAGGCCAAGAGTTAGAAGAAAATGAGAGGCCAAGAGTTGGAAGTTTAATTTTGTGGTTTATGGCTATTTTAATGTTTGGTTCATGAAAAGGCAATTTACTGCCTATATAAACTAATCCATATTGTAAGCAAATTATGGAAGAGAAAAAGAGAAATACAAGTTTTGTTCTTTGAAGTCGTCTTCTCCACAAGAAAATAATTGTTTTTATTTTAAGTTCTACATTATAGTGATACCACAAATTACGAAGACGACTTCAAATAAAAACAACTATTTTCTTGTGGAGAAGACGACTTCAAAGAACAAAACTTTATTTCTCTTTTTCTCTATCGTAATTTGCTTACAATATGGATTAGTTTATATAGGCAATAGATTGTCTTTTCATGAACCAAACATTAAAATAGCCATAAACCACAAAATTAAACTTCCAACTCTTGGCCTCTCATTTTCTTTTAACTCTTGGTCTTTCACTTTCTCACAACTCTTGGCCTTTCACTTACCTAAAAACAAAACTGCTTAATTAAGACTATTAAATATAAAACTAACAATATCAGCAAAATATCTACTAAAAAGTGTTCATGGATTCGCCCATGATCCATGGACTAATACGAGGACAAATACCTCAACTGTTGAGGTCATTCTGTTGAGTTGATTCCTTCGTTAATAGTGAAAATGCACCACACTACTGATGCAGGGCTCAATGTCTGCCCAACCACCATAATCATTGAAGAAGATTTTGGAAGAAGGTAGAAGGTTTCCCTCACCTTATATATACACTTGAAGACCATTCTAATTTTGGTTAGAGATTTTTGAAGCCTAAAAGCTTAGAATTTGAGAGTACTTCTAAACAGAAATTTGAGTGTGATCTTTTTAGAGAATGTAAAGAACCAATTTAGCCCAAAAGTTTAAACTATTGAGTGAGGCTACATTAATGGTTTTTATATATCTCAACAGACCCCCTCATATGAGAGCCCACTGGCTTGAAGGGTGGACAATGCACAGGCCCACCTACCTATGCGAAGAAAGAAATTCCACTAGAAATAAAGTGGGGGGCGACGAGGTTCGAATCCGGGACACGAGGCTCTAATACCAGGTAAAGAACTCATTCAACCCAAAAACTTAACTATTGGTGAGGCTACATTAATGATTTTATATATCTCAACAAAAAAGTTTGAGAATATCACCATATTTGGTAAAGTTTGAGTGTACCTTTAGTATACTAGGGAAGCTGGACTCTTGTAATCTTTCTTTTCATAGTGAAAGATTTTCTGGACTAGTGTTTGATAATTTTTACTCCTATGGCTTAGTGTAGGTTTTCCACATTAAAAGATTGGTGTGTCCTTCTTTGTCTCTCTCTCACTTCTGCATTCTTTATTTTCTACTGCATGCTGGCCAACCTGGTGACTTTAGAATAGTGCAAAGCTCCGAACTCAACTTGTCGATATTGCTTCTGCGCTGATTTGAGGGACCGACGTCCCAACACATCCGTGCTCCAAATTGACTTCCAATGTCATCTCTGGGGAAAACATTTTGTGTCTAAATCTTTCGCATTCATTTAGCAAAGCAAAACAATATACTATGCGCGCTCAATTTCGCTGAGAAATTTCCAAATTACAAAGCGAATAAGCATCACCTATGTATAACGCAACTCCCCCTCAGTGCCGCTTAACATCTGATGCTGTTCCCTGTGACCTGAACTTTGAATCATGTCTTGTTAGAAAAAGCCTGAGGCCTCATGAAATATCATTGGATGCTTTGACCTAATGTAACCAATTGCTATTACTTTCCAAACGTAGACCGTTATAGCATCATTTTTTGAGATTGCTATTATTTTATTTTTTTGGTATGCGAGATTGCTATTATTTTTTTTTACCTATGCATTTAGCATCTCTATCTTATTTTTGAATAATTATATATGCTCTCAATGAATCATCCCATAATTCCCTAATTACCTAAGAAAAATTATTCTTAATTTTTTTTTTGAGTTCTCAGTATATTGAATGCTTTTATTTTTTTAATTTAACACTTCATGTATTAAATAAAATCTCATAGGACGACATAGTCCTCTTTACAGTATTGTGTATTACGAGATTAATTTTTTTGCAAAATGTTATCAATTCATAGGGACTACTTTATCAAATACCATATGGAAGGTTTTTTGAAGAATAGTACGGAAATGAAAATAAACTATATTATTTTTTTTCCTAGCAATATTGGATGAATGGGGACTATATGACAACAGGGCATACCGCTAAGGAGACAAATAATTTCAGATGTAACATTCTCAAAATTAAAGTTTTAAAAATCTTAACATACATTTTAGAGAACAAAAAAGTCACCGCACTTCTCTCTGCCACCACTTTTATATGAAAATCAATGATACAGAAACTTGACAGTTACATTTGACTTGACTTTGCAATGATTCAAATAAACTCAACTTTTACTAATTTAAGAAAAACAACCAAAATTTGTGCAGTCAACAAACTACAAGCTAGGGCCATATATATGATCAGTATGAGAAAATTTTTGGAGTGCTTCAGGATCACCAAAAAAAAAAAAAAAAATTCATAATCCCCTCTCAATCCCTCTCTTTTCTATTTTTAGAAGGAAGCATGGTGCTCCCGAAGCAACAAAAAAAGTACCTCTCCCAAAATACAAGCATTAGAAGGGCATTTTCCTTCCCTTTTTTTTGGGTGTCATATTTTTCCTTCTAATTTCTTGTTTAATTAATATAGAGTAAATATCATTTTTGGTCCTCAGCCAATTTTACGATACCCACTTTAGTCTTTAGGAAATAAAAATGCTATTTGTAGTCCCTAAGAAATTTAAAATGAATCCATTTAGTTGAAATTGTGGTTCCTCACAAATTCAAAAAAGACCCAAATTTGTCCCTCAAAAGGACTACAATGGGTCTACTTTGAATTTTTTAGGGACCACGAATAACTTTCTATTTATTAGGGACTAATTGTTGAGATATATAATCTCACATTGGTTACATAAGCAACTAATGTGGAGTTTATAAGGGCTTGGGCACTCTCATCCTTTGAGCTAGCTTTTGGGGTGGTGTATCCCAAGGTTCTTTACATGGTATCAGAGCCTCACCGTCCCCCACTTTAAAGTGGAATTAAAAACAAAAAGCACAAAAGGTAAACCAAAAAATTAAGCCTGTGCATAATCCACGCTTCAAGCCCAAAGGGCTCTCGTGTGAGGGAGCGTGTTGAGATATATAGTCTCGTATTGGTTGCATAAGCAACTAATGTGGAGTTTATAAGGCCTTGGGCACTCCCATCCTTTGAGCTAGCTTTTGGGGTGGTGTATCCCAAGATTCTTTACATTAATCGTAAAATTCACTAGTACCAAAAAAGATATTTACTCGTTAATATATCTTCTAGGTTCTAGTATTTGAATGTCTGAGCCTGTTAGCCACCAATACATGCAGTCAAAAAGAGGAAAATACGATAAACTTACCATTTTTCATTTAAGAATGGCAACCTCTCTCAGTAGACATACTTTCAAGTCTTGACGATGAATTTTCCGGCGGATCAAATCTCTCCACTGACATGAAAATATGTTAGAATTCAAAAAAAAAAAAAAAAAAAAAAAAAAAAAAATTAGATAGGACTATGAAAAAAACGAAAACTGTCAAAAACTGGCACTTCCATACATGATCACGTATGCCATCATTTGAAGAAGAAAAGCAAATCATTTTAGGACAATCTATAATCTTATTTTCCTTTTTTGCTTTAGAGTGTTGATGCTTAGCTGCTTACAATTAAATAAAGAAGCCTCTTAGATCTAAGAATCAAAGAACTCTTCCTATTTCGGAGAATATAGGATAAATTCTCATCATAAGAAAAAACAAAATCAGACAAATAAGTCTCCTAAACGTTAAAAAAAAACTTGGTGTCTACAAACATTAAAAGACACCATTAATGTTGGAATTTATTACATAAACTTTACCACAATGGATGAGAACTATTTCTTCGGAACAATTGAAACCCTGTACTCAACTCTGAATTTTTCGCCCCCAATTTTAAGGGGAATACCTTCAACTTTCGTAATGCCATAAGTTAATGGGCTTTACTTCTCTCATGTTATAGGAGAGATGTTATCTTATGTTGTGAGATAAATTAAGTGGGGTCCACCAATTTTTTTAAAAAGAAAAAGAAAAAAAGAGTAAGTGCGACATGAGAGATATATCTTATGTCACATAAGAGTATAATTTCCCTAAGTTAATTTAAAGAATCCATGACACTTATCTAACACCAAAAATCGCCAATGTATAGTACTGAAGAGGGGGAAAACAATCAACTTGTTCAGCATTATCTATTTGATTATCCAACTTTCCAGATCTAGATCAAATACTTCAACCTCTAAAAAACATTTTACTCCACTGCCACCACCTATAGCGAAAATATTTTCATTCAAAGAAATTCCAGCAAGACTTCCTTTCTTTTGAGTCAGAGAAGGACGAGTGTGACCCATTGATTTTGCACCAGGTTATATGATTCAGCTCCACAAGAAGAAAATCAAATCTTCACCACTTTGAGAGAGAAGTTATCAAATTGAACCTAAAGAGAAGAATGTAATACAAGAAAAAAAGAAGAATAAAAGTAGGTCACAGATTATACCTGTGTGATACCACAAATTATCATTTAACTTAACAGCAGAGATACATGATCGTATGGAACTCATTGGACAAAGGGACTCCAATAAATCATGCTGTGGAGTATGGACTATAACATTCAAATAACAAACTTCAATTGTGTGGTTATTTGTACCACAAAGTGTGCACACTTGGTTTGAGATCCCTGTACCTCTTTTGCTTCTCCTCTCGCATAAGGTGATCATTTGCTGGTTTGTTCAGACATATTCACAAATAGTTTGGACACAATTGCAGCAGAATCATGAAGAATTATTCCACCGAGTTGACTTTCTTGTTGGATGACTGGTGAGAGAGCCTTGGTGATTGATGGTAGAGGATCCATCATCATAACCTGGAAACGAACATGAGCAAAATGTTCAATTAGTCCTTTGAGAAAACGAATGGCATAATCTCCATTTTGTACCTCTCATTACTGGAAACAAGAACAAGTTGGCAATTACTTGAATTGTACGAGCTTAACACACAACATTTTGAGATGTGTGAAGCACTCTCTCACAGAGAAAATCACCGTGGCGAATAGCATTAAATTTCTTCTTTGAATACTAGAAATTGTGAACACATCACCTTGAGTAAAACGATCGTGCAGATCTTTCCATGCATCAACCTTATCAGTCCACAAACTTTATTTTGCAATGGTTAGAGTAATCGATCGGTGTATATCTCAGCCATGCCAAATACATTGGATGGAGGAAGAACGAACGACAGGTTTCTATTTCGATGGAGGAAGAAAAGATTAGCGGGATTTGTAAGGTATTCTGGAATTGGATTTTAATTTGCACTGAAAGGATAAAAAGGAATTCAGATATAAACGTGAAACTTACGAGGAAGTCACCGAGAAAGAAAATTTGAGAAAATGCGGGAAAATAGAGGAGAAAAGGGAAGAAAGGATGGTGAGCGCTGAAACTATATCAGAAGTGTGAATTTCGTTGAATGTTAAAATATGAAAGTTTAGTTTACATGTATATATGATGAGGGTAGCTAATGCCACGTAGGACACGCGATTAAACTGCAGCAACTAATTAAAAACAAACTTCATAACTAATCGAATAGCTATACTAACAGACATGGAGAAATGTTTCCATGCAGGGGACCGCATGAAACTCTGTCACGAGGACCTTGAAGCGGAGTTGAATTTGCAGAGACCTTGAAGCGTGATTTATCATACTATAGATGTCGGGAATGTTAAAGCATTTTGTGAGACCAAAAAATAGTAAAAATACTTCAAAAAAAAAAACTATAAATTAACAAGTGAAACTTTATTTTTTTCTGTTTTCTTTTAAATTACTGGGAAAACATTTTCTATGTATTGTTGAAGACATGTTATAGAAATAAATATGTGGGTTCATCTTTTATAAAAAAACAAAAAAAAAATTAAATAAAGGAACCTATATATTTATTTCTATAATGACATGAAACAAGATGTTCCAACAATATAAAATTAGGGTTTTATAAGAGTTATGTTGTAAGAGAAGTGATTGTGTTATGTTACAGAGATTCATTTTGCGTGCCGGAATTTTTTTTTTTTTGCCGCCGGTCCCACAAAATGTTGTGTGTAGGAAAATTTTGTGATTATGTTAAATAATAGATGATAAACCCATAAAATTAATAGTAAAAGTAATATAATGCCCCCAATCCCATTCGTCACGACTCCCTGTTATCGAACGCTTTATTGTCGTTTTTTTTTTAAAAAGTAAAATAAATAACAATACAATGTTCCTTGTTAGAGTTGTTGAGTATGATATCTATTTTGTACCTAGTGTACGACTTATGTCCCTTAACGAAGATAAAATCAACGGGAGTTTCAGTTGTAGAGGTCTCGTAGTACTTTGGGTCCCAGATTTATTTGCAATATCATTTATTTAATAATTTGCATTTGAGTCCATAAATAATTACTGCGGTTTATAGTTTTTTTAAGTGATATATATTCTCTTATAACTGAGTGTTTGTAATAAATGTAATGAGAAGGATATAACGAGGAGATAAGTGAATCTTGATAAATTATGTATGGGAAAATAAAATAAAATTCCTACTACATTCATATAAAAATGAGTGGACCTCACTAACATTTTTTTTCTCTTTTCTTTATAATATGACTCATTCATTTCTATGTGAATGTGTGGCAAAAAAAAAATTCACTGTAACAAAAATAAGAACATTAAATTCATTATGTATATTGTTTTTCTCTTCTACTTCTTTTTTTTTTTTATTGTGCATGTGATTATTATGTTGCTTATAATAATTGATAGGATATTCATAAAAAAAACTCAATTTAATATACCGGAGTATTCATTTTCATCTAAAAAAAAACTTGCAGCAGAAATACAATATTACACACAAGATTTTCAAACACAAAAGATGAGTGATTCCTTGATATGATTATTACCCTCGTAACTCATCAACTCATCATGATCCACCTCCAATGTTTAAAAAAGTTAAGAAGGAAATTAAATTGATAAGATTTTGCAATCATAATTCAATTGTTTCAATTAATTTAACTTACAACAAAATTGATAAATTTTTCAAATCATTGTTTTGGAATTTATGTGAAAATACGGATATGGCACCTGGGCTTCAAATATTCTTTTATGGTCAGTTTGTCTTGTGCTTTTCAGGCCCGAGTCACATCTGACTAGGATCATATTCATCTCAGAAGAAAATTCCAAAATGATGGAATAGCTAAATGAATCCCACTTGGCTCCTTTATCTGTATGGACATGGATGGTTCACGTAGGAGTCCAAATTTGAGGCTTTCGGCAATTTTCGTGACAAAAGCATTAAATTATCACTATCATTTAAATTTATTGTGACCATAAAAAATAATAATTTATTGAACATACAAAATGGTATCTTTTTTCTCTTATCCGGATTTTAGGCGGGTAAAATAATTCTAATACAAAAAAAAAATATTAATTAGAAAAGTGTATATCATGTGAAGGGAGATAAAATTGTCTGATTTAAACGAGAGGAAGAGATAGATAAAAAGCTTACCAAAAAAAGAGATAGATAAATAAAGAAAGAGAAAGTGGGGACAAAAAAAATAAAAAATATGCATCTCACCACTCTATGAGAATAAAATAACATAAATTATATTATTTAAAAGGATAAATATTTTTCCCATAATAATAATAATAATAAAGAAAATGATCCATTTCCAAACTTTCTATTATATTTACAAATTTTTATATGTAGAAACTCTTTTATGTTTTCTTGGTAAAAAATAATAATAATCATAATAGAAAGTTTTTTAAGGCTGAAAATGAACAAATCCTACGTTGTGTCACTGAATGAAAAGTGAGATTGAACATTTGTTTCATGACAAGGTCCCATTGAAGGGAGATGAAGCCCCACACTCAGGCTTCCTTTGCCACTGGACCGCCGCACGTGACTTACTATCGCCGCGCCGCTGGCTCACGTGCTGCGCCATGGGAGACACATAATCTGCCGCCACATGACGCCGGCGACCACGAATTCCGTCGCGTTTTGACAGCGAAACGCCGCCGTATCAACTTATCCGCCCGCCGCTCGATTCGCCTTATCGCGGTATCAAAATCCGAAGACTCTAACGTGAGGGAAAACTCGGTTGAACGCGTGGAGCCAACGCGGCGAGGCGTGTTGCTCGCACCGCTTTTGACCATGGGCGCGTCGGTTCTGCTGTCCGCGGCGGGGACAAGAGCGGAGGAGAAGGAGGCTGAGACGCCGTCGAAGGCGGCGAATTTGACGGCTTTGAAGCCGGAGGAGCAGAAGAAGAAGGAGGAAGAAGTGATAACGTCGAGGATTTACGACGCGACGGCGATAGGGGAACCGTTGGCGATAGGGAAGGAGAAAGGGAAAGTGTGGGAGAAGCTGATGAATGCTCGAGTGGTTTATTTGGGGGAAGCTGAGCAGGTTCCAGTTCGAGATGATAAGGAATTGGAGCTTGAGATTGTGAAGAATTTGCACAGGCGGTGTGTGGAGAAGGAGAAGCGATTGTCTTTGGCTCTTGAATCATTTCCCTCTAATCTTCAGGAACAACTCAATCAGTATATGGATAAAAAGTATGCCTTTGAATTTGCAAAGTTTGATGAATGTTTAGTTAACATGATAGTTAGACTTGATCAGAGTGCTAATTTGCTTCCTTATCTTCTTCCATGAATCTACTGTTTAAATTTTTTTTTTCTTTTTTTTTTCTTTTTTGATGACATGAACAAAGTAAATTGGAGGTGATTATCAACATAGAAACTGAAGGTGGTTTACTGTTATTAATTGCAATTGCGGGCTTGAAGAAGAATCTTCAAGTAATATGATTATGAATGTGTTTCCATATGAAGTGAATAAAGCTATGTCACATGGGCTAAATTACTGGCGTTTGAAGCACTCATTTTTATTTTGCAGAAAACTATGTTACAGAATTTAAGATATGAGAATTCAATCATCAATTATAAAAGAGAACATTTTGTTATTTAAAATATATGGCGACCAATTTCTGTCTCTCTCTTTTTTCTCCCGGTTTACTATTTTCTGTTAAACTATGTCTGTTTTTAACTTGGTTAGATTGCTTACCGTGATTCTGCATTACTTATACTGAAACTGGACTTTCATGGCAGGATAGATGGAGAAACCTTAAAGTCTTATGCATCGCAATGGCCCCCTCAACGATGGCAGGAGTATGAACCTATTCTTAGTTACTGTCGTGAAAATGGAATTCATCTTGTTGCTTGTGGTACTCCACTGATGGTGCGCTTAAATTTTCATCCAAACAGATGTAGCTCTTTCAAATGTTCATTTTGTCTCTGAAATTCTTGGTGGTATCTAAACTAAGAGCAAGTAAAAATATTACTGTATTAGACACTCAATGCTATATGCCAGTAGTCCCCAAGGATTTTGATTGCATCATGAGTTTATGACAAGAGAAACATAATCTAGAGAAGAGTTAGAAATTAATTCATAATACTCTAGGTTCCCAAATTAAACAAAATGTTTAATAAAACCTTTTTTTTTACTGAAGAGAAGATTATGGAAACTTGCCACAGGCGGTTTGGTCATATTATGATATGAGAAGAAGGGAAGATAGTCTGTTGAGAGGGTAGAGGATGACCTGAGAAAACTTTAGGAGTATTAAATAGACCTTGCATTAGATGTTTTACTGAAATTTTGGTTTTTGATAGAGCCAAATGGTGTCAATTGATCCATGTAGCCAACTCCACCTAGTAGGATTAGGCTCAGTTCTTGCATCCTTAGGTCAAGATACACAAAGATTATAATTAAGACTTGATGGGTTTTCATCAACAGATCTTAAGGACTGTCCAAGCAGAAGGAATTCGAGGGCTTTCAAAGGCTGATCGTAAAGTTTATGCCCCTCCAGCTGGTTCAGGCTTCATATCAGGCTTTACTTCTACATCAAGAAGATCATTACTTGATAGTACTTCAAATCTGTCTATTCCTTTTGGTCCTAGCTCATATCTATCTGCACAGGCTAGAGTAGTTGAGGAGTATACTATGTCCCAGATCATCTTAAAAAATGTGCTTGATGGAGGAGCCGCCGGTATGTTAATAGTTGTGACGGGTGCAAGCCATGTTACATATGGATCTAGAGGAACTGGAGTGCCAGCAAGAATTTCAGGAAAAATACAAAAGAAAAACCAAATAGTTATATTACTTGACCCTGAAAGACAGTTCATTCGCAAAGAGGGAGAAGTTCCAGTTGCTGATTTTTTGTGGTATTCTGCTGCCAGACCTTGTAGTAGAAATTGCTTTGACCGTGCTGAGATTGCTCGGGTTATGAATGCTGCTGGGCGGAGGCGAGATGCCCTCCCACAGGTTAGTCAGCATTACATTCACTTATTTGCTCGACCATTACTTTTCTTTCTCTGTCAATCCCCCTTTCAAATTTTAGCCCTTTATGTTCTTCCATTGTCCATTTTGATGATACAAGCTTGAGAGATTTTGCATGTTACTGGGTGTGTCATATCAATACTATTTTGCGTGATACTATGTATCTCATATCAGTACCTTTTGGATTATTTTCTTTGTATGCAATATATCTTTGGTATTCCGTAATCATTTATCCCTTTAATTAATATCTCTGTTCGGTATTTTATTAATTGACACAAATTATGCAGCTCAACGTACTGTTGTGGGGGATGTCACTTGAACACTTACCATTACCATTTCATATTGCTTTCTCTTCGTTCTACCTTCTTTTCCTTTATATTCATATGCCTTTTGAGTTCAGATTTTTGTACAACAATATATGATTTAAGGAATTGAAAACTCATTGGTAAATTTTGATAATGAAGTTCTTATCTGTTATTTCTAAAAATAAATTGCTTCTATTCTATAATTTGGCATAGATGGATCCCAACTGTTTAGGGGGTGTAAATGAGCAATCAATAGTGATACCAAGTTTACATTGGTTCCATACTTTCATTTGATGATTAGGTAGTTGGTGTGTTTCTAGTTCTTTTTTTCTGTGCACCTGTTTACATTTTATGTGATCATCATTTAGATAGGATAGGGTATGCTAGTATTGATTTTGACATTATCATACATAGATAATACTTTCCTTTCGGTTTCAGGATCTTCAAAAGGGGATTGATCTTGGTTTAGTATCACCTGAGGTATTACAGAACTTCTTTGATCTGGAGCAGTATCCTCTGATTTCAGAACTCACCCACCGATTCCAGGTATATTTTTATTTGATAATGAAACCCATTACTTTGTTTTTAATCTTGGAAATAATTTATCACTTTGTTCCCTTAATATTTTACCTCTCATGTGGTTCTTCTTGAATGCAGGGTTTCAGGGAAAGATTGCTGGCAGATCCCAAATTCTTGCATAGATTAGCCATAGAAGAAGCAATATCAGTAACAACTACACTATTTGCACAGTATGAAAAGCGGAAAGAGAATTTTTTTCAAGAGCTTGACTATGTTATTACGGACACTGTCAGAGGATCAGTTGTTGATTTCTTTACAGTGTGGCTTCCTGCACCAACTTTATCATTCCTTTCGTATGCCGATGAGATGAATGCGCCTGACAACATTGATTCTATAATAGGTCTTCTTGGCTCCATTCCAGACAATGCATTTCAAAAGAATCCAGTAGGGACAAACTGGAATCTCAATCATAGAGTTGCATCGGTTGTATTTGGTGGTCTAAAACTTGCTAGTGTTGGATTTATTTCAAGCATAGGAACTGTGGCTTCATCGAATTCTCTGTATGCAATTCGTAAACTCGTTAATCCAGCAGTTGGTACTAATCAACGGATTCTAAGGTCACCAATACTCAAAACAGCAATTGTTTATGCATGCTTTCTTGGATTATCTGCAAATCTCCGTTATCAGGTATATAGAGAACTTTTGCTGCATTAAAATTTTAGTTTTAACTAATGCTTAAAAAAGACATCAAGGAAGATTGGACCTAGCTTTTGTAGGAAATGGCATCTATATTGTCACGTTTGTTTATGTTTCAATAGTTGCTGTGATGTCTTGAATTTTTTCCAATATATAATTATTGAAGCTGGACAACGAAAACAATTAGAAATTTGAGTTTATTGACGTTTGAAAGCAGGCCTTGACCACCTGTGTCTTGAATAACTAGTGATGATGTGTTTGTCTGACCACTAAGGTAGTTCTTGAAGAAGATGGGGGGTGGCATTATAGGAAATATAAATATTGGAAAAAATCTAGTATGCTTAATTTTCTCCTCGCAACTTAAGATCCTTTAGTGAACACTGGATACTGTTAAAAATAATTGTGAAAAATATGTTCAGTTTAATCATAACTACTTGTCTTATTTTGTGATTTTCTCCTCCTTTCTACTTCTTCCTCGGCTCTCTGCTGGATAATTATTTGAGAATTTTTTCTTTCTGAAAATTGAGTTTTCTTGTTCTGTGACTATACTTTCGGTTATATAATTGTACTGCAAATTCGCATCCAGTTAAGGTCTGCAACTGCCCCTCTGTATTAATTCTGAAGGTACAATATTTTTTGTATCCAGATAATTGCTGGGATAGTGGAGCATCGGATTTCTGACCAGTTTTCTTCCCAAACATTTCTTGTAAATATGCTATCTTTTGTGACACGGACAATCAATTCTTATTGGGGAACCCAGGTAATATTAATTTTTCTCATTTTATCTTCTTCTCTCTGCTTTCATCAATTTTCACAAACAATGCTTAATGTTCTAAACCTCATCTTAAGTAAGCCGATTTCATTTATTTATGCTTGAACACTACAATTCTTCTCATAAATCAAGTACCATTTTTTTATTTTCTCTTTTTTAGTTGCCAATTTCACATTCAAGTGTCATATGCAAATGTGAGTTTTGGGGAGTTATAATTGTGTCAGCACGTGTTTTGGTGCAAGACAGTAAATCATATAAGTGAAGTTTTGTTATGGAAAGAGAACTTGTTTTGGTTGTCTTGTAATCCGTGATCTTAATATTACTGTATACTAAAATTTAGTTTGACGTAAATCATCATTCATCAACATATAAATAATTTGATTAGGATTTTTAAAATTTGGTTTTCCCGTATATTGCTGCAGCAATGGATTGACCTTGCACGCTTTACCGGACTGCAAGTTAGAAAGACAGAGTCACCTACATCAGATTCTCCGAATCAAGCTGCAATTTTATGCAACAAAACAGAAGAAACCGGCATTGATGAGATAAAAAAATAAATGAGGTGAAAATACCCTTGCGACATTTTCTTAGTAATTTGTATCATTCTTGGAAAGCTGGTAAAATGGGCACAAAGGAATAGCTGTTATTTTTTTTTATTCTTTTCCATGATAATGATCCCAGTTTACAATTCCTTCTACAGCTAAATTGTATAATTTTTTGTATGATCCCAGTTTGGTGAATGTTATAGGTTTTTTTTTTTAATGTAACGGGAATAAACATACAGGTGTCTCAAAGTGAAACCAATATAAGTCAAAGACTACTCTTGGTTAAAGGGATATCTCTTGGTAAGCCTTCTTTTTTTAAAATGGGATAAAGAAAATCATAAGGTCTTGTGTTGGACTATCTGATATTGAGTTTGGCATTTGAACATCAATTTATAGGATTATAAGATTGGACAACGGATTAACCATGTGAATGAATTTAAATTATTTTTTTATTGATTTAAATGCATTCTCTCGCAAGCAACTTTCAATTTTTAAACGAAAGTCCATGATTTGCTTAAATGACGTATATATTGACAATGAAAACTCGGTAGACTGAAATTAAAGAAAGTTAAGAATAGAAAATTTGCACTAATATAGTGTTATCTACATTCGCTGATCATGTCTGTCCACTGAAATTGTACATGAGGCTCTTGATACTTCATCAAATGGAACATCGTGTACCAGCTGATCTCTTTGATTTGGCATTGGATTCGCAGTGGGTATAAGAAGCCTCCCTCTTATTCTTTGTTGTTGCACCACCAGCACCGATGCCTTTGTCACAAAATCCTGTGAACCTATCATATCCCCAATAACCCCTAGCTCTGGACATTCACTCCATTGGTCATGTCCACGAAGCAGAACAGAATCTGGATGCTCCCTCCCCACCATTACTAGATCAAAATAATCTATCAATTTTCTGACACACGATGACATCTCTATACCATCTTTGACCACTTCTTCCATGATTTCAAAGCGACGATTTCCAGCATTATAATATCTATATTCACCTATAATATCACTGTCACGTTTTCTGTCTTTAGAGTTTTCATCTCCAAATAGAAGGAACCGAATCACTGTTACGTTCACATTTTCATGCCTAGCCATCCTAGTACCATAGGCTAGTGTCTCTGCATCATCTGCACCCCCAATGAAGAACACGCCAACACGGTATGGTGCTCTAGCAAGCAAGAGTGATTGAGAACCACTCAAGATACCCCTATCAATGAGAATTCCCACTGAGCAAGGTGCTCTTTCTAGAACTTTAATGTTCATAGTTTGTACGGCCCTATTGGTTACCTGAACTGTACCATCTATTTCCCATCGCTTGTGAAATGGCATGATCAAAATGTTGGCTCTCATGTCAAGTGATATTCGGCAAACGTCGTCATGCATTGTATCAAAGAGGGAGACAGAAGTGAAAGACTGAACTGATGCACACCCTTCATTCTGCTGTGCATATTGTCTCAGGGAATTGTCTATTTGAGTTGAATTGCATGCGGTTGAACGCAGGGTATCATGGGGTTGATGAGCAACAAGAATAGGCCTTGCTCTTCCAAGAAGCTCTAAAAGTACTAGTGCTATAACTGCAACCGTGCTCTCTGAGCTTGCATAGGATGCTTCTAAGAGGTTGATAATTGTAGGGATATTTTCATTGTTGTGAATGCATACCATGACTCGAAGCTCGGTATCTCTCTTGGTATGTTGAATTGAACATCTTCTTACGTTATGATATTGGTCTGAAGGATCATATAAGAATTTTATCAGTGGCGATATGATAGCATTTATCACTAGAATGGAGATGACCAGCAAAGAGAACTCTTGTCCCGAGATTAGCTGCCATGCATAGAGAAGAGAAGAAATGAGGTTAATTGTTAATTAATCAATCAATCAATATGTACTTGCATTTGGTGCATTGAAATTGAATTAATTTAGAGTAAATACCATTTTTGATCCTCAACAAATTTCACATGCCCGCTTTAGTCCCTAGCAAATAAAAAGGCTATTCGTGGTTCTTAAGAAATTCAAAATGGACCTATTTAGTTGAAATTGTGATCCCTCACAAATCCAAAAAAAAAACTCACATTAGTCCATCAAACGGACTAAAATGGGTCCACTTTGAATTTCTTAAGGACCATGAATAGCCTTTTTATTTGCTAGGGACTAAAGCGAGGCATCGTGAAATTTGCTGAGGACCGAAAAGGGTATTTACTCATTAATTTATTAATCTCAATGTCATGCGCATACCTTGCCTGCCCTCCATATATTGTAAAGTGAAAGCTCAGCTATGCCTCTTGCATTTAGAAGGATCCCAATCACACAAGATTCTTTCAAGGGCATTTTGTAATAATATCCAGACAAAATTACAGCACCAATCTTCATAAAGGAAGCGCCAAAAACTATGGTACTCACAACCCACATTGACTTGGTCCTGATTTTGAAGATATCAGTTTCCAAACCACAAACAGCCATGTAGATTGGATACAAAAATGCCACAGAGACTGTCTCCATTTTAGTTATCAAAGCTGTTCCTAAGGGTGGCCCTTCTGGAACAACCAACCCCAAAACTAATGGTCCCGTTACGAAATGCTGCCCAACAAATTCACTTAAAAATCCACTTATGAGAACTAAGACAAAGATACAAACAATGTGTAATTCATCAACCTGCTTCCCTTTTGAGCGCTCCAAGATCCATAGTAGCACTGGCCGCATCACATAAATAATAACAATGAAGAGCATAACTACGGATAGAAGGGTTAAGAATAGTGACAGGACAGTACCACCAGAGTTTTGCATTATTGCAAACATAACTGCTGTCGCACAAAACCCAAAAACATCGGCAAACATTGCTGCTGACATGGTTAAACGGCCTACGTCAGTGTTAAGGATTTTAAGTTCTGCCATGAGGACTGATATGACAACAAAAGCAGTTAAGGATTGTGAGACTGCTAAAAACGTGAGAGAATTTGCGAGGCTCCTGTCCATGGAAACATATTTCTTCAACACAAAGGAGAATCCAGTTGGGACTGCTAATGTTATTAAGAATACAGAAAGACCAATAACCAATGCCTGCCTTTCTGTTCTTAGCATTGTAACAATATCTATCTTCACACAATATATGAAGTAAAAGAACATGACCCCAAACGTTGCCAATGTCTCAAGCACTACAGCACCTTTCATAGGGAACAAGGTATTTGACAGCACCTTCTTGTGCCCGAAAAGTGATGGCCCAAATATCAATCCGCCCTGTTACCATGCATGCATCATTTGTTAGTTCTAATCAATAAACTTTCTATATCTTTCTACATATAGTCCCACATTGGTTGGATGAACAACTAATGTGGAGTTTATAAGGCCTTGGGCACTCCCACCCTCTGAGCTAGCTTTTGGGGTGGTGTATCCCAAGGTTCTTTACACTAATTTATTTGAAATGACAAAAATCATGCCTTTTGCTTAACATTGTTATTTGGACCATCAAATTTGTTATAACTAAACCACTCCCGATTAAACCCGACTAACAAGTGTGGGGTGGAACAGTGGCGGATCCAGTAAATTAATGAAGGGTGGGCACTCAATAAATTCAAGTACATATAGATTTGGGTCTGGTATGAAACGCGACTTGTACGCAGCCTTACCCTTGCATAATTGCAAAGAGGCTGGCTGTCTCCTGGATTCGAACTCATGACATTTCAGTCATGAAAAAACAGTTTTACCACTGCTCCGGTTCGTCATCAAATTTGTTATAATATTTCAAGAATTTATCTTGTAGTTTGTGTTTACTTGTTAGTGTTCTATCTAGAATTACATTTCTATATAGCATTTTAAGCAATATACCAATGATGGTCATTGAACACACTTGTAAAATATATAGCTTAGACAAAGCTTACAAGAATCTGGGAAACAAGGGAGGATTGTCCTAGGGGCTTGAGACAAACATCCATGATCTGTGTGACTATGGTAATCAAAGAAACCTGCATAAAGAGAAGGGAAGTGGGGGAATCGAGAGGGTTTCCCCAGTGCCAGACATCCTGGTGACCAGAGCTATGGGGATCTTGGCATATCATTGTCACGTTTCTAGATACAGGTTCCATGTATGTGAATGTAAAGGAGCAATTGAAGGGTGAAAAATAAAGCTTGTTTCTTGTGTTAATTGTTGATAGCACTTTTCCTTGAAGAGAAGAAGAGGATTAGGAAAAAGGAAGAATAACAGTGCTCTAAACTCTTGAAGTGTAGATCGAGAGACAAAGGAATAAGAGGCTGACCTTGTATTTTGGTTTTGATGTATTTAACGGTTTGGCCTTCGAGTAAGGTGGTTATAGCAACCGCTCACTAACTTGCAAAGTGAAAGTCTATATTTGTACAACCTTGGAGGATACAAATAATTAGTAACTAGAGAACTTTAAGCAAACCCACAAAATTATGTAAAATTGAAAAATTATTCAATGTACGTTGCTTGTCAAGAAGCGAAAGTTTCGCCACGCTGACTTGAGCTAGATTATCTGGGTCGGTCACTTGTGAAGTGAGGACACTTAAGGGTAAGAAGACATAAATGACGTATAAGTAGTGTATTGGATTGCCATTTAAAAAAAAAAAATTAGTGGATCATTTTTGAACAAAAATAATTATTTGGTATTTAACTAGAATTTAAAAGATTGAAAAAAAAGCCACATGGTATTCGATTAAGATTTTAAAAGATTATTTTAGAGTTCGTCCAAATCTAATAATATTCAATCGGATTTGGAAAAATAATATTGTGATATTCAAAATTCTGATGATTTTTTTTTATGATTTTTTTATTGAGAAGTATAAATAGTATACCTCTCTCACAATCTCACCCTAATCTTTTTTCAAAGCCAATGTATGTTCTTTTTTTACTCTTATATGTTTTCTCTTGTTTTAGTATTCTTCCTTATGATATTGCTCATTATTAATTGATGATTTATGGTTTTGGTTGTCGTCTCTAATGATGTGTTCCATTTTTTTTATATAATTGTAGCACTGGTAATACGTTACGATAAGCATGTTTAATAAGCAATATGTTGCTGATGAAAATTTCTCAAGACTTTTATGCATCATATTAGGCACAAATGACAAAACTTAATATTCATTGTTGAATAACAGGAAAAAAAAAAGAGCATTTACCACTGTTGTAAAATCCGGCCCGACCCGGCCGGGACAACCCGGTGAACCGGTCATCGGACCGATTCGGGTCAAGTATTGGACCGATCATGCATCGACCCGGTCAAAATCGATGACCCATTGACCCGGTCGGGTCATGCATTTAAAAAAAAAACCAAAATTGTTTAATCTTATCAGAAAAAAATGTATAACTCATTTTAAATTTTATTTGCCTCAAATTTCAATTTCCAATACTGAAGCAATTTGCGGAATCATGAATTAACATAATGTTACATATGTTATTTTAAAGTAGTTGAATTTGAAAAATATGAGTTCAATGTCATTGAGAGGTATGTTTATGGGGATTCTGAGTTACAATTAAAATTGACATGGTAATAACGTGCATTTTTATTTATTTATACTTCATGTTTTTGAACTTATTTAGTGAACCTTGTTTAATTTATTTTAGATATGAAAAATATAATTGAATATATATGTTCCAGTTTATATTTTTATTACATATCTATATATATATATATATGGGTCAACCGGTCCGACCAGTGACCCAGTAACCCAGTATGCCGACCGGGTCGATACCCGGGTCAGGTTTAATAACACTGGCATTTACTCAACAATGTCAAGCATTATCATATCATAATAAATGCAAGTTACTGTTTGACAAGACAATGAACAATGCTCATTGTATAGTAGATATGTCAGCTTTTCACTTTATGATCTATTAAATTGGGACAAATATATTTGTTTTTATTATAAATAATTTCATATAATAATTATAGTAAACATTTTTAAAAAATATGGATGAAAATGAAACAAAAATTTTTAAATGTGAATGATATAATCCATCACACTAATAGCATGCAAAGTATTACAAAGTTTTAATGAATTTTATGCATATAAATTTTAGATTTGATTATCCTTATTAAAAATCACCTCTTAATGTTTGCCGGTAAATATAAAGATATTTATCATAATTTAATAGATTATAATGGATTTGTGATGCTAATGAATCACTTAGCAATTTTGAATATTTGTTAAAAATTTATTTTATTTTAAAATCTTATAAATTTATATTATCCTTTCAAATTTTATAAATTCAATTGAAATTATTTAAAATTCAATTTTATAAAATATTGATCGTAAAAAAATATTTAAAATTACTATAATTTTAGTTAATTTTTTAAAATTTATAAAAAAATATCTCAAAATAACCTTTTAAAATCTTGAAGGGTAGATAGAGATAAAAGAATACGAGGCTGACCTTGTATTTTGTTTTTGATGTATTTAACGGTTTGACCTTAGCAGCCGCTCACTAACTTACAAAGTGAAGTCTATATTTGGACAACTTTGGAGGATACAAATCAATATTAACTTTAAGAAAATCCACAAAATTATGTAAAATTGAAAATTATTCAATGTGCGTTGCTTATCAAAAAAGCGAAAGTTTCCAAGTCATAAATGATGAAGTGAGGACACCTAATTTGTTTGATATAGGTTTTATTTTTGGTTTGATGGGAAAGTGTGTGTGAGTATTGGTGTATACCACGTTTGGTACAAGCTATTGAAAAAAAAATACTACACAACTTGAAAGGATGGAAAACGTGATTTGTGTTGATTTTTGCCACAATAACACTGTTCCAAAACACATGGTATTTTGGATATAGATGTGGGAGTGAAAATGGTGTAATGAAAAATGTTCCACATTAACACTGTTGCAAATATTTTCCCAATAATTATACTTCCCCAGTAAAAAAATTCTCTTCCGCAAAACACCCCTAAGGGGGTGTTTGATAGGAGGGAAAAAAAAATTACCCGGAAAAAGAGGGTAAGGAAAAATATGTAGTCATGTTTGGTAGGAGGAAGAATTAAAAGGGATAGAAGAAATTTTTTTCCCGTCTAGTTTTTTAACACATGAAGCATCAGTGAAATTTTGCCATGGATTAGATGGAAAAAAAAAAGTTTTCTCTGCGGTGATAAAATTTTACACATAGCATCATTAAAATTCATCCAATTTTTCCGGAAAAATTTTGACCTACCAAACACTTTTTTTAACTTACCCTACAAAAAATTCTTCCCATCATATTTGGAGCAAATTTATTTTTTTAACTTACCCTACAAAAAATTCTTCCCATCATATTTGGAGCAAATTTATTTCCCTGATAACAAAAAATTTCTCCTGTACCAAACGCCTGTAAGAAGAAATAAATGACTGATTACCAAAAGAAGACATAAATGACTTGTAAGTGTAACCTTGTTTGCAGCATGGTCATGGGTGACGATCATCCACAGTCATGTTGAAGGCAGTTTCCAAGTAAAAGTAAGAGACTATGACTTTAGCCTTTTGCCTTCTTAAGATCCATTTCCATTTTCATGGTGCTGCTCTTGCTCTCTTGTCGCTATTTTCATTTTTATCGTGTTACATAAACTGAAGTTAGCATAAAAAAATGAAATTTTCATCACCCCCACCACATCCAATGGTTCCTAAATAATAAAAAAAAATACCAGCTACGATAATTTATTCGGATGAAGTTCAAGAATTACAAAACTGAGATAGATATAATTATGTTATTAATAGATAATTGAACCTTAGAATACATTACCATAAGTTATATGTTTGTTTTGAGAAAAAGGAAAGTTGTATGTTACATTAAACTTCACTTCTTGGTTTGAGCATCTTCCCAAGGAGTTGCGTTCTTTCCAATCTTATGAAGGACTCTGATCACTTCTTCTGTTGTGACGTTACCCGTAACGATGACCTTGTTCAGCTCTGTCTCCACGTTATATGTTTCAATATCTGCAAGGCCACATGTTCTAAATTAATCAAGGAAATCAAAGAAATTGTAATATGGTATTGTAGCAAATAAATAACATAAAAGAAAAAGTTTTTATTATTTTGGTCTATGGGGAAAATCAACAAACCTTCAATTTTCTTGATGGCCTTGAGGATTTTCTTGATACACTCGTCACAGTGCAAACCAACTTTCACTTCCACCACCTGATGATACACAAGAAGAAACTTTTCAGTCCCGTAGCTGAAAAAATTAAATAAATAAATAAAAAATAAAAGGTGGGTTTGTGGTTGGTTCTTACATTCGCCATGTCTGATTGATGATATATGTGGGAAAACAGAGAAGAGGAGTAAACTTCAACCAAGAGGAATGGTGTAAGAGAAAGTAAAAGGAGAAGAAAAAGAAAAAAAAAGTCCTTCTAATGATTTTTTTTGAACTGCGTGAAATGGAGCAAATATTTATATTAATAAAAATAAGGTGAAGAGGACGGAATTGGATTCTTTAACGTGAATTGTGGAAGCTTTTTCTTTCTTGAAGAAAAGGAGAAACTTTATCTCTAAAGCAAGTGAACAAAGATATGAAGATTTAATAAAAATAAAAAATACCAGGCTTACATCATCATCAAATCACGCGTGATTATTGGAATAATGTATATATAAGCTGCTAAATAACATGAAACAGTAAACAAAGTGTGATTATTTGATAAATTTTTTATTCAAATGTCACACGGATAATACTTTTTAGCACATGACGTAATTTGCTACTACTGGTAGCGAATTACGTTTGCCAATGATTTCGTGACACGTGACCACATTGCGTATCAAATTCGTTATCACTAATAACGAATTATATCCAGTCAGCTTTTTCTACGAAAATATGTCATGTGTCACAAAATCATTGGCAAATGTAATTTGCTGCGAATCGTAGCGAATTACATCACATGTAATCTGATAAAAAGTACTCTTCACTTGGTAGTGGACAAAAAATTTGTCAAAAAATGAAACTTTGATTGATGTTCCAAACAACATGGTAATCGATTCAATATTTTCTTTGGAGTATGTAATTGTGGAAATGCTTCATTAACAAACTAAAAAAATTAAGTCAGGTTTTTACTAATTTATTATTGAAAATTATGTGAAATAAAAGTTGTTTTTATTACTGAAGAGACATTTATTAAGTCAGGCTTTTATTAACTCATTATAACTAAGTAACTATCAAATAAAAGTATTAAAATAGAAATTATTTACATTACCCTTAATACTTTGTTATAACATGAAGGCAACAAATGCCCCACTTGCAAGTTAGAAAAACAAAAAATTCCTAGCCTTCCCAACTTATTATTATACAAGTCTGTCATTTAGTTTTTAAATTTAAAATAAGGAATTGATGCTATACATAACCTATCGCAATTGATAGAGGATCAACGAGGAGCTTTATAACATTCCAAAATCAAGTACAGTACCCACCGAAAGCCCGAAAGAGGGAAAATGAACATTTTGTATTGAAAATTATGTGAAAAAAAATTTACCAGTTTTTACGCTAACAGTAAATTTTTAATGTCACGCGGCATAATTCGCTACACAGTTAACGAATTATGCATGCAAGTAATTCGCTACACAGTGTGGCGAAATATAAAAGTCAGAACCAAAAATGCCACGTGTCAAATTTTCAAAATTTGCTACCTAAGGTAACGAATTATGCCAAAATGTCAAAATTGGACATGTGGCATTTTTTTCCTGACGTGCCATATTTCGCCACATTATTATACGAATTACTGTGCATGCATAATTCGCTACACTGTGTAGCGAATTATGCCGCGTGACATTTTGGCAAAATTTACTGTTGGCGTGGCAGTCTGTTAATTTTTTTGTCAAAATGTGGCACTTTAGTCGGTCTCCCCCCAAAAGAATATTGAGTTTATCCCCATATGCTAGGGATAAATGCACAAATTGGATCGGCGTTCCTTTCAACAAATTAAATTAACAACATTAATGTATCATTAAGTTAACAAATTAAGTGTATTTCGATCAGCTGTATATTTAACAAAGTTGATTTAAACATTCTATACAACTATTTTGCCGCAAAACTTGTACTCAAAAAAGGAACTAAGTTTTCTATGTTAAAAAGTTGAAAGAAGACAAAGTTTTCTTGTATCTTTAAAAGGGACATGCAGCTAAAATAAGGTGCGTGATGCAGCAAATATAACTCATTCAAGGATTTCGAACACACCAACAAGGCAATTATGCTTAATATTGAATTAATGCAGAACCATGAAGAATATAAATTTACTATTGAGTGAAAGGAATGATATGGTGTAATGACATCAAATGATGTCCATCAATGACTATGTAAAGTATAAAAAAATATAAATAAATAAAAATACTGAACAACCAACATTATTGTGTTATGGACCTGAGCCAAACTCATATTCTCGGAAGGCTCATACAACATGACCCCAAAGATAACGTCTATAATTAGGAGCTAAAGATCACAGGTACGTCTAATGTCTCTTTGACCTATTCCATGCAATCACACAGTACACACACCATCCCTTCTGATCTAAGGTCATCGTATTACTACCTCCAAGATACCTAATTTATATATCTAAAAAGAGCATCAGATCCTATATCAACTAATTAATCTTTGGTTAGATATCTCTGCCAACTAGACAGAAGAACTGCCCTTCACTTCGATTACTGCTTGGCTTTTACTTTTATAAAATTTCATCTGTGGGAAGTGCATGGATACCAAAACTTCAAAACTCTTATGATGGGATAGCCTAAAATGACATAGTATTGGCTGGATTGGAATTTCAATGATTGCTTCTCCAAGCTAGACTATCCCACCATAAGAGCTTTCGAAGCTGTGGTATCCAGTGCCCACCTTGCGATGAAATTTTATAAAAGTAAAAGCCAAGAAGGATAATATTAGAACTTAGAACAGTGAACAGAGACAAGTAAATTGGCGAGAGAAGAAGGTGAGAGGAACCTGAACTTAAACTTTAAGAGTGAGTTAGTAAGAGAGTTGAAGAAAATCTGGGAGAAAGAAGGGCTTATATAAAGGAGAAGATGGAATATTAATTAGAAAATTAATATAAGACAACAATTCAACTCAATCTAAAATTAAACAACTGCATAAACTAAAGGCTGGTTTTAAGTTATGTTGTTAAGTTTATGGTTTGTCGTTTTCAGAAAGGACTAGGTTAGGTGTCACGACCTTTTCATTTAATGTTCATTAATGATGATTGTGTAGATATGGGCTGATTTGCTGTGGGGGGAAAAGGAAACAAAATAATAACTTGCCTCAAATGTGAAATGAGAATATTTTCCACAATTATGTAAAATATATATTTGGCAATTTGGATGGTTTATACTTTATAAGAATAGAAATGAATTTCTTTAGCACAGAGCCTTAAATAGGCCTCACCTATTTTTAAACATAAAACAAAGCTAGGGTCTAGTTAGTGATAGCTTAATATCTCCCTTGACGCTTATCTTCTTATGATATTGGACTACGGCACTAGCAGAGTTTTTAAAAAGTGGTCCCAAAAAATAACAACTTTGTCAAAAAATTTGTTTATTTTTTCAATATATTTTGATGGATGATGGTGTGTGCATGTTGTTGTTACTATTCAGCATCAATGAATGATATTTTCTTTATTTTTTATTCTCTTATTTTTTTTTTAATATTCTTGATGAAAAATTAGATAGGGAAATAAGGAGCATGGCATTTGTGTTGTTGAGTCACTACGAGATTTTTTAAGAAATCTTATAAATTTCATTATAGACTACTATTACAAAAGGAAATAATTAAAATAGAGAGAGGGGCTGTCTACTGAATTTTAAAAACTTGTTTAACAGTCTTAAACTTATCCTATTTAATCGAATAAACTTTTTAAAAGTTTTAATTTAACTTTTTTACTAAAAGATAGAGGATACTTAAACATTATATGGAGTTTACAAACATGGTTATTAAGTTAGTTAGCACAGCATAAAAATATTTCTCCTAGAGTAATTGTCAATACAAATAATATAAACTCTATTATATTTATTTCTGTACAATGCCTAGAGTTGGACATAATAAAATTAAAAAATTGAAAAATTTCATTAAAATTGTTCGTTTGCAAATATTCCAAATTCAAGTTAAGTACTTACCAGAACGCCAAAAGAACATTTGAGTTAACAAATTACATGTATTTCGATCAGCTGTATATTTAACAAAGTTGATTTTAACATTCAATACAACTATTTGCCCCAACACTTGGGCTCAAAGAAAAACTAAATCAAGTTCCTATATTAAAAAGTTGAAAGAAGACAAAATTATCTTGTATCTTAAAAAGGGCCTTCCATCTAAAATAACTGCACGATGCAGCAAATACAAGTCATTCAAGGATTTCGAACACACCACCAAGGTAGCAATGCCTATTGAATGCAGAACCACCAAGGGTAAGGAGAAGAGAGTCAAGGATACTGTTCTGTTTAAAAAAATAAAATAAAATAAAAATGAAACACATCAAAGACCATGATTACATTTGTGCAGAAACAAAAGTAGGAGTACAAATATTTAGAATTTGAAAAAAATGGGAGAGCAATGTAAGAAATACAGTATGCATTAGAAATATAAAATCAGGCTGCATATCATAAAAACAAAGAATACCAAATCGTTGACCCCAACAAGTCACCAACCAAGAAAATGAAGAATCTTATGTCAGGTGAAAAAATTGCTTCCAAAAAGCTCTTTGCTTTATAAGAGATAAGCATAATAGGAGAATGCTGCTGCCTAGAGATGAGAAGTAATAGCATGAGAAAAGGCAATAGCAGAAGAAGAGGTAAAGCCCATTGAAACCTAGACTTCACTAGATTCTAATGAGCAGGCCCTGATGCCGTCCATAAGAACAACCATGTATTTAGTATTAGCATGCAAGCTTGCTATTTTTGCAACCAAACCCCAAAAGTGATTATGCATTTGTTATCACTTATCACAAACAATTATATGTCATGATGGTAAATTCTTCAATTATCATCTTTCACATTCCTTCAGGGAAATACACTCCAACATCATTCCAGTTTGTGCTAAAAAATGCTGCAATTAGTTCAGTTTGAAATCCTATTAATGGACTTAGTTACAAGACACCAAAAATAGATGCCAGCGTCCAGCTGCCTGACCTCCTTTGAAAACTTATCACACTGATCATACATTCATACAGAACACCGCCAAATAGTGATCATACTTGTTATTATCAGACAGCTTATGATCTGCTTGCAGCAACATACATGCAGCATGCTGGTTATTATGCTAGTAAGTATTCATTGACTTATGCATAAGACACCTAAAATAGATGTCATCGCCCAGCTGGCTGATTACCATTTAAGACTTATCGGACTGATCATATTGATTGCAGCTTATCATGCTGATTGCTGAATACACAGAGAAACCCATCATACTGCTAGTTAGTATAAAGCAACTTATCACACTGATTTCCGCAACACCTAAATAACATTTGTAGTTGTATGATCTCCCAAAGAATTGGGAAGTATAGATGAAAACCATAGTGCAACAGTTACTCTCAGAGTCCTACATGCAGGGTGGTCAATACTGAGAACATTGTAAATTAGACATCAATTTGCAGCTCTAAGAAAAAAGAAAAGAAAACAATCCTCAACTAGGCATAATAAATAGGCTATATACTAAGGCATACGCTTGATGTTTTAAGTTATTGGCTTTAATAGCTCTTCTATCGCTGCAGATGGGAAAATTTGCAGTAACACTTATTTCCACCATGATACGGTTCCGTATCCTGGTATTTTTTATTATTATTCCAGGATACGGCTCCGTATCCTAGTGTTAATAGGTTTGCTGCAACTTTTCTCATCTGCAGCGATAGCAGAAACGAGAAACCCTAAGTTATTATATCACAACAATTTCCTGAAAATGAACAACACAACAACAACATTCGAAATAAGAGACACACCACAAAAGTAAAGGGGGGGGGGGGGGGGGGTTGTCAGTTAACAAGATTTGACTTATGTTGTTGATGTTTTAATAAAAAAGAACTAGCACTTGTGACAATTAAGTTATCATATACCATATCATACAATTGAAATTCAATCTCATAATTAAAAAATAAAAATAGAGCATTGGTGAATGGTGAAGTCTAATAATTACCCCTATACTTGCAAACTAAGGAGAAGATTTGGTTTTGCTCTCCAGTTCACATGAATCTGAATCACTTGCTCTGTAACCTGAGTGTCAACAAAATAAAGATCAATGAGGACAAATAAAGCCACAGTTTATTAATCCAACAAAAGATAGAGATTACCTGGATGTTTATCGCTTACTTTCCAAACTGAATTTCGACTTCTTGATGCTTTACTAATCCAAGCATTTCCCTATAAACAAAGTTTGTAACCTTATAATCAGTAACCAGAAGTTCAAATTAACTGCAACTGTCCATCTTGATTGTCAATTGAGCAAGATTCAGAAGCCCTACAATGTCAATGCCCCGTCCCTCAAAGCAATTACAAACACAATATCAAATTCAAAACACACAATTGAATTTATGCATATTTAAAAAAATAATAATAATAACAATCTGATAAAAACAATAACATAAGAAAGGGGAGTTTAAATAAATAAAAAGCCAGAAGAGAATTTTCCAACTTCCCTACACTCTACCTCAGTTTCATGTCCAAGGAGTGAACAATTACATAACAGAAATAAGTACTAATATCAATGATCATACACATCAAAAAGGGTGTGCAATTATGCTGCTATAAAAAAAATTAAAATAAAAAAAAAAATTGACCTTTTGAGGATCTCTTGGAACGCCATAGCCACTGTAATACATTTGGCCAACGAGAACCTGCATGGCGGCGTCTCCAGCCTTGGCCTCCTTGAGCGTGTCTTGGAACCACCGCTTGGAGCAATCGGCGACCACCTTGGCGAGGGGTGTCCGACATTGCTCCGCCCTTCCCAAAGTTTCCATCTTTTTCGGAGATTCAACCTTAACAGAACACGATTTCGTTGTTCGTGGGGTGGCCACGCGGTTCGCGGATCTGGGTTGTGTTCCCTTTGGCTTATGGGGTTTTGCAGATGATACAATCCGCGATAACTCTTGCAGCCTAGCCGCAGATTCAAGTGATTTTCCCATTAAAGCACACAGAGAAAAAACCCAAAAAGACAAATACTTTTCCCAAAGACAAAAGGGTGTTGCTTTTGAAAGTTCAGAATTTTCGTGGTTCTTTTTTATTTTATTTTTTCTGATGGATGTTGTTCAAAGACAAAGATCACATATCTAGGATGGGATGCAACCCAAATGTTTAGAACAGCACCATCTTTAAATCACATGTTAGCTGTTGACTGTAATAAGATATAAATTAATCAATCGATACAAAAAATAAGGTTGGGGCGAACGGCTTATGGGCCTAGTGATGCTTTCAAGTTTTTTACTCAATTGTTTTTTTAATAGGATCAGTGTTCGTCTTTTTTAAAAATATAGAATTATAAGTGTGGTGGCTCACTTGCTAGAATAGGAGTAACTGGTGGGAGATGACTTCGGTTCGAAACTCACCAATCAATGTTGTTAAAACTAAGATAAGTGATTAAAAAAATCGTAAAACGTAAAATCGTAATGTAAAAAAATCTTAAAAACGTACCAGCGTTTGGAATATTAATAAAATCATTTTGATGAAGAAAATCGTAAAAAACGTAAAATCTTAGTGATAAATCGAGATTTTAACAACAATGCCATCAATATTATCTTGCGAGGGGCATAAGTACCGTAATCATTAAAAGAGGTAATTAAGATCAGTTTCATATATATATATATATATATATATATATATATATATATATATATATATATATTATTTAAATAAAAATTATTGTATTTATGATAAAAGAAACAGCTACATGATAAAAATTATAATGGAAGAAAGTAGGCATTTTCACGATTTTGTCCCTCGTTAATTATTTAATAACCATTTTATTCTTCACTCAGAACTATTAACTATCTATCAATATGCCCTTTTTTAGTCGATTAAGCCAAAAATTTAATCGATTAAATGGTCAAAATAGGCAAAAATCATTAACTTGAAGATTTAGTCGATTAAATCTCCCTATTTCTTTTGATAAAGAAGAAAATTTAATCGATTAAGTTGAAGATTTAATCGATTAAATCTTCATTTGACCATTTAATCGATTAAATATTCAATTTAACCGATTAAAGATGGGCAGATTGATAGATAGTTTGCAATCAGTGGTAAAATAGTTATTAAATAATTAATGAGGGGCAAAAAGGTGAAATAGCCGATTTTTTATTTAATATTAAATAAAAAACAGTAATTTTAATTAACATAATTTTTCTTTAAAGGGTAAATATTTTTCCCTTTTTTAATGCTACTAAATTAATTTAATTGAGGGGGTGAATTAATGGATTTATGCATGAACGGATAAATATCCATTTTTTATCGTGAATTTGAGTTTTATTTTTACGAGTAGAATAATTTTATATATGTCTTCCTTTATACATAGTCATATAATTTTATTTTATTTTTTATGTGGTACATGTCTTCCGAGGTCTTAAATAAAATCAAATTATTTTTCTCTCTCTTTAATTAGTTATTTCTTCAAAAGATATTTTTTTTTCTTATTTTTTCAATCAATGTTCACATTTGTTTAATTGTTTAATGAGATGTTTACTAATCATATGCAAAATAATCAATTGTCATGTATATGAATTTTTTATTTTTTAAAATTAAAAAAAATAATTCTATATTTTGATTTGATTGTTTATTATTAATAAAATAATATTTATCAATTGAAAAAAAAATTTTAATGTATTAAATTGATGCTTTTTTTGGTAAATATAATGTTTTAATTTTATTTATTGCGGGGAAGGCAATTTTATTGTAGTTTTTGGGGCTCATTCGCTTTGCAATATTAATAATTATTATGAGTTTGTGATTTGTCTTATCATAAGAGATAAAATTATCTTTAGTAATTTCAAAATATGTTGTAATACGTATTGGGCAGTTAACGTATTTTAGGCAAAAAAATTCATATAATAAATGATTTTTTTAAAATAACTTTTATAAATCTTCTCAATTCCAAAATGATATAGTTTTAGAGTTATTGGAAATAATTTTATGTGATGTGACAGGATAATTTTTTTTTCCAATTATTATTGTTCGTTTCTTTTTTTTTTGGCCTAAACTTTTTTTTTTCCTCCTCGTAATGGTCGGAAATAATTTTTATATTCAATAATTTGGTGTTTTCTCTCACAATATTAATTTTTTCTTTCCTTTTTTATTCCTGTTATTTTTTTTCTTTTCAACTTTACCCTCTTATTTACATTAAATAATCACCTACAAAATGGTGGTCCCGGATCAGACTAAATTCACCAGTAATGGTCATTCGATTGGGAAAAGAACATCAATTTCACAGAAATTTTTAACATGCTCCAGGACCACTGTGGTCCTTCCACTAAAAAATTGACACTTGGATAATTTTTTTTTCTTCTTTTTTCTTTTTTCTCTCTCCTCAACTTTTTCTCTCTTTCTTTCACCTTGGTCCAACCAAATCCTTTATGCACCGGGACCACAGAAATATAGCTCCAATTTCACATGAATATATGACACCAATTACAAGCCCATTTTTGAAATCCATTCTTCTTATCCTTGCTCGGGTAAGGCCCACAAGGTTGTCTGTCTTGGCCCTCCTTCCTTGAACTGCAGAAATTTTAAAATACATGTGCACTTTAAAATTTCAACTTTTTAAAAAAATTAAATCAACATCTCATATAACAAAACTAATTGGAGGCTATGGACGATAAATCCAAATAAATAAAATAAAAATAACATGAATTTGAGGGGAAAATAATAAATACTAAATAAAAAACATTTAAAAATTTACTCAAATCATCTCAAGTTATATTTTTTTCACTATTATTACTATAAATTTTCATTGAATATCTTTGATTCATATCTTATCATACTTGTATAGTAATATATTACTTTAACATCGTCAGTTTACATACTCTTATTTTATACTCATATTATCAATAGTGTTAGAGGAACTATTACTTTTGTGTAAAATTTTCTTTAGTCTAAGAGAGTTCTGGGATCATATAAAATCTTAATTCATTGTGTCATTTTATCCAATCCTTTTTTATTTTATAATTTATATTTTTCATCAATTTCATTTTTAAAATAAAAAAAATATCATCCTTAAAAAATGTGTTGAGATAACTCAAATATTAACAAATCATCCTTAAGAAAATCAAATGCAACTCCATTTATGGCTTTCACAAATTTTAATGTTAAGTTTCTTGCGTAGGAGATCTTAACTATAATTGGGCGAGTGATGCAAATGCGATTTGCATGTGTAACTCAATCTCCGATGAAATCGTAACTAAAATTCCGAATAGGTCACTTCAAAGTTCGCAACAAATTTTCTCGCTAAGCTATCATACCATATAGTGTATGGCATACACCCTACCCTAGCTTGCAAGCAATGCACCAACAGGTCATGATGCTGTAGAAAGTGGATCGAATATTCCACAGCTTTTGACAAAAAATGTATCCACTATGATAGGAGAAATTGAACCAATTTCGTGTATAATTTCTGCATCACCAAGATGATTTGAAAGTAATAGCACTCATACCTTATAGATGCAATGTTTGTACACAAAATCTGAATTATAGATAAGGTCTCACAGTAAATATATTGATCCTTCAAAAAGTACTTATTACAAACATTTTGTCTTAAGTATTGTCAAATTTGAGCACCATTGACTAATAGTCTAATACATATAAGGAATATTCTCTCATTTCAACTGATATACGTTTGTGGATTCTCTTCTCAGATACTAATAAGTTATGAAGTACCGATACCCATTTTCGATGCGTTATTCGATGATACAGAATATCGATTATCAAACAATACATTTCCGATACGCGTATCCGATATGTTAGAAAAAAAATTTAAGGAGTATCGGTGCTACATAGCTAATAAGCATATACGCCATCTGATTGCATGTTTCTAACTATCTTTCTCGTACTATTTTTTTTCATGGAAAAATGAGCTAATTAAGAATTTGAAGTTGATTTCTTCTCCCACTAACATACACCACTACAATTGGTATTCCTTTCGAACAAAAAAGGATAGACATAGGATAAGATACTGATGTGATGCCATTTCAGAATCTTATCAGTTATGTGCTACCAACTCTTAGAAGTAGAAATTATAACAGACTTCGAAACAATACGAATATGATTGGTCATGCCATATATATACAGTGCCTATTGATGTCATTTAGAGCATATGTCTCTGCCTTCATCACTTAAAAAATTTCCGAACTAAAGCTGTTCTTTCATGATTGAAAAGTCATGGGTTCGAATCCAGGAAACAGCCTCTTTGCAATTATGTAAGGATAAGGCTGCGTACAAGGATTACCTCCACCCCACATTCGCTAGTCGGGTTTAACGGGGAGTGGTTGTTTTTCTGTTGAATTGTATAAGGATATTTCATAGGTATGCTCTCAGAGATATCTTAGAGATAAATATCCTGATTGGCTTATAGCCAATACTCCAATATTGAATTTGAGAGTCTAAGAAGAGACAAAAAATATTTAAGCATGTGAAGATTAAGCCTAATAATATACATTTTGAATTTGTCTTTTTTTTCCCTGCAGTTTTCATATGGACTCCTCATGAACTTCAATTTATTTTATTTTTTTGGCCTAAGAATAGCACTCATCCTATGTAACAATATAGTGTAATATTACTTGTAAATACAAATCATTGATCTAATATAAGTAACAAAAGTAAGACTTATATGTGAATTTACGATATGGACATAACAAAGAATTAAAAAATTTATATATCAGTGGAGGTATATATATGAATAGACTGGTTCTTAACAAAAAAATTTACACTGTTTTGTCAAGCAGAGAATTACATTGAGGACGATTAGTACAACTAAAAGAGTTGTGGCTTATTCGTAATGAATGCTATAGAAAGTCGAGCTTTAGAAGTCAACAACTTTAGTTCTTCATTTCAATGTAATAAAGATGATTCCTTGTTATGGCATCTTCGTTTAGGACACATCATGTATGCACTCAGTTTCCTTTTGTTCCTGATATACACATTAAACCTTGTGATGTATGTCACTTTGCTAAACAAAAGAGGCTTCCTTTTCCTTCGAGTAACTCAAACTATTAAGATTTTTTAGCTATTTCACGCTTATATTTGGGGAATATTCTCAATTCTCTCCATTCAAGGATATAGATACTTCTTGACTCTGATTGATGACTTCTCCCGATTCACTTAGCTTAAGTTCATGACACATAAAAGTGAGACTTGTAAGCTGTTGTGTGAAACTTGTAAGCTGTTGCAAGATTTCATCTCAATTATTCATAACTAGTTCAACAACTTGCCACAAGAATAAAATTGACTTATGTGAAAATATTTCCCTCAATTATGTAAAATATATATTTGGCAAATTGGACAATCTGTTACAAATAGAAATGGATTAGGTTAGATCGATCTAAGCCTTAAACAATTATTTTTTAAATAAAACATAAATTTGGTTTATTACTAGATATAGGTGTATATATATGATAGAGCCATAAGTATCAGTATCATACGATACACAATATGACACGATTCATAAGCATAACAATATGTAACATAGGGTGTATCAGAAAGGGGTTTATATTGGATGATACGATATTGTATCTTACATACTGTTGAGATCAAGATTCATCAGAGAAAAAGGAGAAAGGAAAGCAACACAAAATTAACCTCTCGTTGTATACAAAAGTAACTGAGTAATAATTACATTGTAACTGACTTATATGTACAAAATGGTTCAACTAAAGTTTGTTAGAGTTTGTTACAAGATGTGGGCCTTGGGCCTTTAGTTACTGGGCTTTCATCCCCCCTCAAGCGTAGTGGGCTGAAGACACAGGACACGCAGCTTGGATTGGAAGTCAGCAAATTTGGCATGGGAGACTGCTTTTGTAAAGCCATCAGCTATTTGGTCAACGGCTGGAATGTGATGAACAGTGATAATCTTGGCGAGAACCTGCTCACGGACGAAGTGAAGATCCAGCTCAAAGTGCTTTGTCTGTGAATGGAAAATCGGATTAGCAGTGAGCATGACAGCGGACTGGTTGTCACAATAAACAGTTGGTGATCGAGGAAGAGGTATACGGAGCTCAGAAAGCAGAGATCGGAGCCATGTGAGTTCAGCAACTGTAGCGGCAAGACAGCGGTACTCTGCCTCCGTGCTGGAACGACTGACAACATGCTGCTTTTTGGAAGACCAGGTGATGAGATTAGCACCAAAGAAAACACAAAAACCACTGGTGGAGCGACGATCATCTAAGTCAGATCCCCAGTCAGAATCACAGTAAGCAGAGAGATGAAAGTGGGTGGAAGGATTGATGGTCAAACCATGATGAACCGTGCCACTGAGATAGCGAAGGATACGTTTCACTGCTTTCCAATAAGTATCAAGGGGTGTTTGCATATACTGACAAGCTTTGTTGACTGAGTAAGCAATATCAGGGCGAGTGATGGTTGCATATTGAAGAGAACCAACCACCGATCTGTAGAGGGAAGGATCAGCAAACGGAGAACCAGCAGAAGAAGACAACTTGACACTAGAGAGCATTGGTGTAGGCATTGGGTTACATTTGTGCATGTTCGCCTTGATGAGGAGATCAGTGATGTACTTTGACTGATGAAGATGTAAACCACCACTGGGTGTTGGCAGAGTCTCAATGCCCAGAAAGTAATGAAGAGGACCAAGATCCTTGAGAGCAAAAGCTTTGTGAAGCGACTGAATCAGTGTGCTGATAGCTGAAGAGGAAGAGCTAGTCACAAGAATATCATCCACATAGACAAGAACAAAGGTTGTATGAGTTGATGAAAAAGACACAAATAAGGAGCTGTCACACTTGGTGTTGGTGAAGCCTAGTTGATGCAAAGTGGAACTCAGCTTGTCAAACCAGGCACGAGGAGCCTGTTTAAGCCCATAGAGAGCTTTGGTGAGCTTGCATACAAGGGATTTATCAGAAGCCAAGAACCCAGGAGGTTGTTGCATATAGACATCTTCATGAAGTTCTCCATTGAGAAAGGCATTGTTGACATCCAGTTGATGAATCGGCCAGTTTCTGGATAAGGCTATGGTGAGTATTATGCGAATGGTAACAGGTTTGACTACAGGACTAAATGTTTCCTGATAGTCAAAGCCTTCTTGTTGGTGAAAACCCTTTGCTACTAACCTTGCCTTGTATTTGAGAATAGAGCCATCCAGATTGTATTTAGTGCGAAAAATCCACTTACATCCAATAGGTTTTCGATCTGATGGAAGAGAAACTAACTTCCATGTGTTATTTTTCTACAGGGCATTGTACTCTTCTTGCATAGCTTGAAGCCAATTCGGCTGAGAAAGAGCCTGTGCAATAGTAATGGGCTCAAGAGTAGCAGTGTAAACCTTGGGCTTGTATATGCCAGCTTTGCTACGGGTGATCATGGAATGATGATTGAGAGGTGAGACTGATGATGTTGGTAAGCAACAGAGAGTACCATCATTAGATGTAGGAGGAGATACTTGTAAAGAAGCTTGTGCTGCTGGTGAATGAGGTGCAGACCTGCAGGAAATGTTAGGGGAAAAAGAAGCAGAACAAGTAGAGTTAACAGTATTAATAAGAGAACCAGAAATATGTGAGTCACACTGATTGGAAGAGGTAGAAATAATAGGAATGACAGGTATAGTAGGGACAGAAGAGGAAGAGGTTGAGGAACTAGGTAGAGACAAAATGGTGGTTGAAGGAAAAAGAAGTTCATCAAAGATAACATGTCTAGCAATGATAATTCGACCAGAGGGTGTAAGGCATTTATAGCCCTTGTGTGTAGTAGTGTAGCCTAGGAAAATGCATTTTTCAGACCTAAACTCAATTTTATGTTTGTTGTATGGACGCAAATATGGGTAGCAAGCACAGTCAAAGGGTTTAAGGAAGTGGTAATCTGGAGTGTGTTTGAAAAGAATTTCAAGTGGAGATTTATTTTGGAGAGTTAAAGTTGGGAGTCTGTTAATATGACATAGGTAGCTGTGAGGAAGGCATGTTCCCAGTATTTAGTAGGAAGATGAGAGGCTGCTAGGAGAGCTAGACCAGTCTCAACAATGTGCCTGTGCTTGCGTTCAGGTTTGCCATTCTGCTGATGTGTATAGGGACAGGTAAGTCTATGGAGAATACCATGTTGTTGGAGAAAAAAGGTAAGTTTGAGATACTCTTTGGCATTATCAGTTTGGAGGGCTTTAATTTTGGAATTTAGTTGTAGTTCAGCCATGGTTTTGAAAGCTGTGAAAATAGTTGAAACTTGAAATTTAGTAATCATAGGATAAAGCCATGTATAGTTAGAAAAGGCATCAACAAAAATGATATAATGCCTAGCTCCAGTAGTACTGTCAACAGGAGCAGGCCCCCTCACATCAGTAAAAACAAGTTCAAGAGGAGAGTGATAAGTTGTAGTAGAAAGGGAAAGAGGAAGTTGATGCATCTTAGCCATACAACAAGCACAACACAATTGAGTATTGATTTTATTAGTGAAAGGAATATGACACAATTGAAGAACAATTTTGACAGTTTGTAAAGAAGCATGAGCTAGTCTAGCATGCCAAGTATCTAATACAGTATTACAAGTAGTCAGAGAGTCCTCTTTGGGGCTGACATAAGGTGAAGATATATTATTGGAAGTGACTCCAGCTGTGAGAGCTGAATAACTGGTTGATATGGGCATAGGGATTTCTTCAAAAACATAGAATCCATTTTTAAGTCTCCCTTGGAGAAGAATCTCATTGTTAGCCTGGGATTTCACAAAACAAGCATCAGCATGAAATTCAAACAGAACATTATGCTCTTTTGCAAATTATGACACACTAAGTAAATTTTTGGAAAGAGCAGGTACATGCAACAGATTGGATAAAGTGAAGGATTGAGGTGTGAAAGGTGAGTACAAAACAGTGTGACCAATATTTTTGATTTGCAAATTAGAACCATTACCTACTTGAACTGATTCCTTACCACGATATGGTGTTTTGCTGAGAAGTTTTGTGCCATCTGCTGTAAAATGATTAGTAGCACCAGAATCAGAATACCAAGTGTGATCCATCCATCACTGAGAAGAATTCACTATCATCATCTGGTTTTGAAGATGAAGTTTCAGCAACATGAACTTGTGGTGCACCAACAACAGCATGATTATAGGGAGTGGGGAAATTCTGGTTAAAACGATTGTGACATTCCCAGCCTATATGACCATATTTACCACAAACTTGGCATTGAGGTGGTCTAGTGTCAGAAAATCTATTTCCTCTGCCTGGAAATCTGCCTCCTCGGTTGAAGTTTCTGCCTTTATAAAAGGTATTGTGATTTCCTCTATTATAATTGTTGTAACCACCTCTATTTGAGTTATTGTATCCTCCTCTATTGTTGAAATGTCCTCTGTTGTTGTAGCTTCCTCTATTATTGTATCCTCCTCTGGTGAAATACAGTTGTGTCATGTTGGCTTCAAGAGTACATATTTCAGCCTTTTTATGTTTGTCCAACCTTTGTTCCTGAGCCATAAGCAAGGCTTCAATTTCTCCAACTGTATATGGATCTGTTCTGGACATGACAGATGTAACAAATGGGTCAAATTCCTCACCAAGACCATCCAGAATTGCATCAATGTGTTGTTCTACACTGACAGGAGCACCAGTTGCACTCAAGGAATCCACAATTTTCTTTATTTGAAGAAGGTATTTAGATACAGAACCTTTTTTCTTGATGCTACTCAACTGAATCTTCAATTGTTTCACTTTTGCCCTAGTTTGAGAAGAGAAAAATTCAACAAGTTTATGCCAAACCTGATAGGAATTCTCACAGCCAACTATACGCATATAGATTACTTCAGACATGGATCCAAGCAACCAAGAGAGAAGAAGTTGATCCTGTTGTTCCCAAAGTGCCACTTCGTTGTTATCACTTTCTGGAAATGATGGTGCATCTTGAGTGATGAATTTCATGAGATTGTAACCTTTGATGGTGGCCATAGCTTGCTGCTTCCATGGCAGAAAGTTATCTTCATTCAATTTGAACGAAACAGGACTAGAAAATGTATGAACTGAACTCGTGATTACTGCTGCGGTAGAACTCGAACCTTTCAGTGCTCGATCTTCGTTTTCCATCGCTGAAGTTGAGGTCTCCATGGATCGAATCAAGCTCTTGATACCATGTTGAGATCAAGATTCATCAGAGAAAAAGGAGAAAGGAAAGCAACACAAAATTAACCTCTCGTTGTATACAAAAGTAACTGAGTAATAATTACATTGTAACTGACTTATATGTACAAAATGGTTCAACTAAAGTTTGTTAGAGTTTGTTACAAGATGTGGGCCTTGGGCCTTTAGTTACTGGGCTTTCACATACGATACTTAATGTGCATCCTATGATATGAAAATAAAATTAAAATTTTTAATTTTTAATTAAAAAATAATAATGATTTGATTTGTGATTTAAATTAAAAAACTATTATTAATAAAGAAAAGAAAATAAAGACTTGATTTGTTATTATTTAAACTCAAAATTTAATATGAAAAATATGTATTAATAAAGGATATAATTAAATAAATATTCTAAATCTCTTCCATCTTCAAAATAAATAAATCAATTAAAAAATTGATTCAAATTAAAACTAATTTTATTATTACTCAAATTAATGCTTTAATTTGAAAATTCATATATTAAGATACTAACCAAGTATTTATTTATAAATTAAACTTTTTTACTAGCTTTATGGTGGAATAGTTTTGGAGATGACTACAAAGAGCTACTACACACAATAGTTATTCTTATTCTAGCCTTACTTGCAGTGCTACATGACGGGAGAGAAATTTGAGTGTGTTTGATCAAATTCACTCTAAGAAAATAAACTTGTTAGAGCAACAAAGGTTAAATGCTCTAGTGTTTGTTAAATACAACTTCCAACTTGAAATTAGGCAAAAGTAAAGGGAGGAGAAAAAAAGACACTTATGATCTTATGTGTTTATCAGATTTAGATTCCAATGGTGAAAGGATTACTAAGCAAGAGGAGCCTTACCTAATGGATAGGGAATCTTGGATGGATGTCCATGAGTGCTTCAACATTGTTGAAGGATACCAAAGCAAAAAGATAAAGAGAAGTATATTTGCTCGTATAATGTTTCTTTCCGTCTTTAAAATCTTAAAGCTGACGCGAATGATACAACTAAAGGCATCATCATATAAGAACAAGATAATGTCTACAGATTTAATAAACGAAATGATATTGACAACAAAAATGATGAGGGAAAAAGATATCAAATTGTTGAACAAGAAATGGAAGATAAGTCACATGACTAACCTAATGAAGAGAATGATGAATTAGTTATGTCACTGATAGATGATAGATGTTGATAATGATAGTAGTGAAAATATTAATCTTAATAATTAATTAGTAGGAGAATAACTTATTTGCACTTTAATTTTATGTATTTTATTTATTAGATCTTTTTTGAAATTATTATATTATATTTTAAAATTATTTTTTTTATAATGTTTCTGTATAATATTATGATTTATAATACACTATACAAAAAATGACTAAACGATATGATTCAACAATCTTGCATAGCGCCATAATCTTCAAGTTGCTGTCTTCAGAATTTGATAATTTGATTTACGACAATAAAATGTTCCCACATAGAGATAAATTCCAACTTTTGTTAAAATGTTCCCACAGAAAGATAAATTCCAACTTTTGTTAGCGGTCTGGGCGTTTGGTACGTGACATTTTAGGAAATTTTTGAAAAATTGAATTTTTTTTAAATTTTTAATTTTTTAATATTATCGTAAATTGAATGTTTCATTATATTTCTAAAAATTAAGATTTTCGAATAAATAAAAATTTCTCCTCTACCAAACACTCAAGGTAATAGATTTTTACACGAAATGACGGCGACGGATGGTTGATAACACGTAAACACCTACGTTAAGGACTATTTGGATGATTTTTTGTGTCAAAAATTATTATTTTTTTTTAAAAGTACTGCTATTATAAAGTGCAATTAAATGTATATTTTTTTAAAAATTCGAAATCATAAATAAAGTCAAAAATTTATTTTTTTAGAAGCTAAATATTTTAGCTTCTAAAAAAATAGAAATCAAAAGCCATTTTTTTTTTCAAAAATTAAATACTTTTTTATAAATCTAAATAATATTAATTTTTATAAAAGTTACTTTTAAAATAAACAGGACATAAAAATAATTTTCTTTTTAAAAGGCATGCAAACACAATCAATCAAAGTCATTTACTTTTCTTATTGACTCGATACCTCCGTCCACTAATCAACTCAACTCTGATAATAAAATTAACAAGTCGGTAGCGTGGTCTTCTTATCATAATAGTAATAATGAACTGATCAAAAAATAAGTAAAGCAAAAATTGAATGGCCATTGGCATATTCGCAATCAGATGACTTTTTTGCTGATAAAAAATTTGGTGAAGTTTCCCCATTTTAATATTAAGAGTCAAACTTCAGTAAATATTTACAGTAGTATTTATAAATAATATATCAATCCTAGATTGTCAACACCTATTAACACTTTTTTATTAATATTGTTAATTTTATTAAGTGGATCAATTTTTATTGATATCCAATGACGGACGGATAAATTAATAATTAACAATTTTAAGTGATAATGAATTTGTCGCTTTTACAGATGGACCGGGATACACAACAATGGCATACTCTTGTTAATTTTAAAATTTTTCTGCAGCTATAATATTGATTGGGTATTTTTTTTTTCCTCCTCAAACCTTACCTAGATAATATAAATCATTTAAAAAAAAATTCACTCAATAACTTAGATTTTTAGGTTGAATTAATTCTTTTATATGGTATCACAATTTAGTGATCCTAAGATCACAAGTTCAATTCTCATCATCCCAATTTTTTATGAAATAAGCTATAAATTAAAAAAATTGGGTCTATGTAATATTTATGTTTCAAACCCAAAAAAAACTTTGCTTAAGATAATATGTTAGAGATAATATAAATCATTAAAGAAAATCTGAATTGATTCTTTAAACTCATTATGGGCTTCATAAATGAGTAAATATAAAAGAAAACTTGAAAATCATCCATTTATATTTCACTCGCTCCCACGGCAAAGTTTATGAGTATTTTACATGTAGATCATCGGTGACTTGACATAAGATATATGTTGAGATATATAGTTTCACATTGGTTGTATGTATAACTAATGTGGAGTTTATAAGACCTTGATTGGTTGTATGTGTAACTAAGGTGGAGTTTATAAGGCCTTGGTCACTCCTACCCTTTGAGCTAGATTTTGGGGTATGAAATAACATAAATCAAAATTCATCGTCCTCCACTTTCTTTTGTCAAACTCTCAAAAAACGAGTAGGTTATGTTGCATCATCCACTCTAAAAAAATCTGAATTGATTCTCTCTGTGATAGGGGGCGTGTTGAGATATATAGTCTCATATTGATTGTATGTGCAACTAATGTAGAGTTTATATATAAGGCCTTGGGCACTCCCACCGTTTGAGCTAACTTTTGGGTGGTGTATCTCAAGGTTCTTCACAATATATAGCATAATTAAGAAGCTTTACTTCAATCCAAAACTTTAAAGTTTTGGGTGAATATAAATTAATTATTTTATATCTCTCTAATATACCTCTCATATAAGAGTCTTTGGGCTTTAAACGTGAATATGGAACAAGTCTATTTTGTTGATCTGCCTTGTGTTTTTTTTTTGCCGATGAGGATTGAACTCGTGACCTCTTGATCACTAAAACTATGATAAGCATCAGTTCAACCAAAAATCTTAAGACATTAATTGAGACTAAATTAATAATTTTATATCTCTCTAACAATAATAGATAATAAATTTTGATGAATGAGACTCTTTAGGTTTGTCAGTGGAATCCATTGATTAAATATTCCTTGTACAGTTCAACTCAGCAAGTTCCTCGTTAGGGAAAATACTTATTTTAATACAAGCGCAAGGAAACTCCAAATTGTGTTTTATGCGAGATTCTCCAAGATGCCAATACTATCATCATCATGCTTACCCAACTCCGATAGTGTGTGCTTTTATTCTATGAATATATTCGATTTCATTTGTAGTTGAAACGAAAACTACAGAAAACGGAGTTTGTGTTTTTTAAGATCTTATGCCCACTGGACGCTATAGGATCTCCCTCCTTTATATCAACACGCTTAAATTGCATAATATAATTGCTTTTACTACAGCACTATCAAATAGATAAAGATTATTTCTGCCAGCACGAAAGCCATGTTAATTGGATCATTCACATTTATAACAAATTTAAAAGTATACATTATTCAGTTTGTTTGTTTTTTCGATAAACACATTATTCAGTTTAATTATACAAGAAAAGGATCTGTTTACAAAAAAAAAACTTATAAGTTTTTTTAAATTACATTGTGTACTCCCGGAATTACGTAATATAACTTAGTGTACTTCTGTATACTGTGAGTAAAAAGTTTGTAAATATAATCATTTTCTATTTATATATATATATATCACAGGGATAACAAATTAATTTGCAAAAAGTAAAATAAAAATCATAAAAGATTAAAAATAATTTAAAACCGCCAATTATAATAGTCTATATATATATATATGCATCAGAAAAATAAATCATAAAATACATATTAAAAACATTGGCACGCATTTTCCTGCAATTTTTTTGAAGTTATCTTCTTTAGATTTATATTCAGACGGCCCTCTTAAGACTAAATTTGATTAGTGTATCATGTTTAATAATAATTTATTTTGAAGAAAATATTATTATTTTAAAATAATATAAGGTTAAAAAAAATAACTCTAAAATAAGTTAACATAGATAAAAGAAATATAAAAAAATAATTTGGTATATATAGTAAAATTGTAGAGTAAATAAAATTAGAGTTTTTTACCAAAAAAAGTAAATAAAATTAGAGTGCAAAATACACGCAACTTCATCAATGTTGTTTACTCATAATGTAAATTGAGTTTAAAATAAATTTTTAACCTGTTTGTATAATAACAATTGGTCAAAATCATATTTAATATTTATTTGGGAAATATTACTCTCCTTTCACATGTTCACATGAGGTAACTTATTTCATTTTCTCTCACTTCAATTTTCGCACGTTTTCTTTTTCTTTTTTCATGTAATGGTGGGACCCACTCATTTTCTCTCTCCCACATAAGATAACTATCTTACGAGATTAATAAAACCCTATTTATTTTTACTTTTTTTTGGGTAGAGTATTTTTTATTTATTTTTTTGTATTAGAATATTTTGACTTTATTTGTTTAGTTCGTTTGTCATAGTTCAAAATAAAAATAAAAATAAAGCATAGTTTTGATTTTCCTGCAATAATACCGTGGCAATGGTTGACAGCAATAATTGAGAACAAGCATTATTGTTCACTAATTGACAATCCTCTTAATATAATGACAACTTCACAAAGCATACCAAATTCGTTATTTGAGATTGTTTATATTAATAATCGTTTTAGCTAATTGGCACTACACCAAATTCGTTATTAAAAAACGGAGATACATCGAGATTGATTATAATGCCATACTGTAACGTACCATCATGTGATCATGAACTATGGCTGCTTGGTTAGAAAACCATCAACATTAATAACTATTTTTAGAAAACCATCAACAATAACTATTTCGTTGATTGATCCTTCATTATTAATCGTCGTTATATATGTCTTCTTGGAGTTCAAATTCAATGAATAACTAAGTCATGTGTTGGATTTGTGGGCTCATGCAAAGAGATGAATTTTCGTACAGGGAAATTTGACCTTGTATATTTCTAAACAATTTTTTTTTTTTTTAATTTCAAAGGGAAAAAACTAGATCTAATGTTTTTTATCCGAGCTCTTTAAGTCTTTATTTTTTATCCCCTCAAAGTTGTCTCAAACAAATATATAAAAGTAAACGTTTATTACACTGTATTAAACACGAATGATGAGCCGCAACTACTGTTCATGCATACTCATTTTAAGCATATTAAAGGAATAAAATCCTGCATTAAGTGTTTCACTAAAAATAAAAAATAAAAAAATCTTACTCAAGACAAGAGAGTAACATCATGCATGCATCCACTTAAATTATTTCAAAAGACACATGTACATGCATGTCTTTCTTAGTTTCCTCCTAACTCCTAAGGAGAGGAACCAAATAATTTTTTTTCTTTTTGGTAAACAAAAAATCCCCTTTTGTTCAATCAAGTTTGTAAAACATTAACAAAATGAATACACATTGCACAGTGATCGTCTTCATTCCACTTGTCTTGACCTGACAAATGGGTCCTACGAGAAAAAGGACACGTCGATGGCGAATTCTGGCGGAGCTGTAGTCAAAGTGACCCGTCACCAGCATGACATGTCGACTCAAATAATTTGATAACATATGTCTGTTGAATTAATTACATTAAAGTAAAAACATTTTTTCTTTGTTTGGGAAATTAAATTTTTATTTTTCTATTTTTTGTTCTTAAAATTCTCTGTAAAATAATTATGGAAACATTTGTTTTCTATATTTTTCTCTTTTTGAAAGTTAAAAATCAAAAGTGAAAACAAAAACAACTACTCGTCATCAGCATGACATGTAAAAACAAAAAAATAATTATAATTTTCAAAACATTTTTTACAAAGCAAATTTTACGATACCGTTTTAGTCTCTAACAAATAAATAGATTATTCGTGGTTCATAAGAAATTCAAAATAAATCCATTTTAATCCTTTTGAGAGATTAACGTGGATCTTTTTTAAATTTGTGAGAGACCGTAATTTTAACTAAATAGATCATTTTGAATTTGTTAGGAACTAAAATGCACATCATAAAATTTGGTGAGAACAAAAAAGAATATTTACTCATATAAATTTGATAACATATGTCTGTTGAATTACTTACATTGACTGGCCTTATTTGATATACTGACTTGTCAGTTCTCAAATGCAAAAAAAATTTCCATGATTAATTATTATAATTATGTTTTCTTAAGTTTACTTTAATATTATTTTAAGATAAACATTATTTTTATATAAGTGAATAAATAACTTATTTAAAGTTAATATTAGACTCTAATTATATAAATAAATTAAAAATTCTGTTTAAATAACTCACAACTCGTCTAAGATAAAAATAATTTAATAATCTTTCAACTTAAATTTAATTTAATTTTTTATGGATCAATTCTACACCAACTACTCTAGAATTGACTAAGTAATGCAATGAATGGCTTTTTTTACGTTCATAGTACATATTATAAAATTCTGTGTGTAAAATATGAGAGAATTTATTGTGCGGGGAATAATTTAATAATCTTTCAACTTAAATTGTAATTGTGGTGGTAAAATTGAAAATAAGAAAAATAATAGAGATAAAAAGAAAAATAAAAAATTAATGTTGTGAGAGGGAACACCAAATCATCGTATAATCCTAGAACATAGAACATATTTCCGTAAAATATATATATATATATATCTCTACTTGTAACTTGTGCCGCATGCGGAGACAGATTCGCTATTTGAAAAAGGGTTTAACTTTTCTTGTTGTAAAGAATATAGTAGAGAGAAGATTTTATTATATTTTATATTAAAAAAGAAAAGAAAATTTAATTGGCAGAGAAAATGAAAGTAGGTGAAAACATCCCATCATTACATGAGAGTATTATTTCCCTTTGAAAAAATGAGTAAAAATATAATAATAGCAGCTGCTGTCACACGATAGTATTAGTACTGATACGTTATACCGCACAAATCTCGCATCTTATTCACTTTTTTACTCTCACATGTTTTCTTATAAGTCATATATTATTTAAGATAACTACAAAAATTTCCTACACACACAATATTTTGTGGGATCCACATAAAAATAAAAAAAATTCCGGCATGTAAAACGAATCTCTATAATATAACACAATCATTTTTCCTATAACATAACTCTTATAAAACTTTTTTTATAATTACTTCATCATTTTTTTTATTATATAAATCACGAACATTCTTCACATTGTTAATCGTATTTGAATTGAGAATATTCACATCATGATTGGATTATCTCTCCCAAATTTTATTTTTACATTCACAAGAACTTAAACTCAATATATTTCTTAAATAAAATTAAACATGTAACACTTGAATGAACCCCTTTAATTAATTATTTCATCATTAATTGTTTGCTACTTTTTTTTTGGTAATCTAATTGTTTGCTACTTAATTTGTTATTGAATTGCAAAGTTAATTATAAAATTAAGAACTAATCGATTCTAGAATACACAAAATACAAATTAATAGAGAAGGGAAAAAAATTAGGAACGTTAAATATGATTACCTAATAGTCTTGATTTTAAATTCGGCCCAATCATTAACAATCATGCAAAATAATATAGTTGAAAATTTGAAATTATTTTTATAAATGAATTATAAATATTTATCTAACACGTTCTTCTTATCAATTACGAGTTGAAATTTGTTATACGTTAATCGATTTTTCATAATTTTTGTTTAAGTGAAAAATATGCTAACTAATATTGACATATTTTTCCATGAACGAATATTCCTCTTTATAGCTGATATTAACATAAGTTTTGCATGAATAAATATTGTTAAAAATCAATCCCTTAATTTCTCAGTCAATGTAGCAGTATTAGTGATGAATTAAGTAATGTTATTTAGATGCACACGACAGCACTTAGTAAAAGATGGTTATTGACTTGGTGCTGTTAAATTATCTTTCATCCCAATCGTAATTAGGGAAAAGTATTTCACTATTAAATGGAGATAAATTCATTTTGAGTGATATTAAATGGAGATAAAGTAACTCAAATTCATTTTGAGTTATAAGATTAAAAAATTATTATAATAATAAAAATTAATATAACTCTGAAATATATTAAAATTATAAAAATAATATTATTTTGATCTCACTAGAGATAACGCATCTCCATTAACCGGATAAATCATTTACCCTCGTAATTAACAACATAAAATTCTTAAGAAAAAAAAAAAGTTAACCACATGGCTTTCACCAAATGTTACCGTAATCACTTGAACAATTTTTTATTTAATTTTAATGTAATAAACACTGTTTGTTTTTTAATATGTCACATAAATAAATATTACTCAATATGGTGTTGCCACGTGATATAGATTTTTTTTTATATTCAAAAAAAAATAGTAACACAATGTATTTGGCTTCTCCAAATTTGTTAAGTTTAACATTTATTCTAATTTAGCAATTAATTTGTGAAAATAGGTTGATTCAGTCAAAAAGTCTGGTGTGGCCGTGTGGGGGTGTATTTGACCAAGACGTAGTAGTGTGGGGACCTTTCTCCAGCTTCCGATTAGCTGTGCCACCATATCCCACGCCTTGTATATATTTTTTTAAGAAAAATTTAGCCCCAAAATAGGCTTCTCAAAAACTAAAATTTACATTATTATTATTTATTTATTTATTATACAAATTTCACATTATTTTTAGATCACTCCACTAGTTACAAAGACATTGTCTGTTTAGGAATGGTCCCTGCTGAGACAGGTCTTAACAAGTGAGGGGCAGGAAATATAAATATCGGAGCTTAAATTTTTGTTCTTTTTTTTTTTTTTTTTGGTATGCAATTTTTGTTCTTGGTATGCAATTTTTGTTCTTGGTATATATCCGACAACTTTATCAATTGTTATTTAAAATAATATTTTTCAAATTTGGACCAACTTGCCTAGTTCAACCGACTGTATCTCTAATCTTATTACTTTTATGGTATCCAATTCAATCTCGATTAAGCCGTTTATTTGGTATATTAGATCAATTAAATCATAATTCAAAAGTGTTAGCAACTATAGTAATACACACGAAAACTTAATTGTTAAATATTTATTTATTTTTTATGAACAAAATGTACAGTGTATCCCACTAGATTCTTTGATATGGTTGTGGAATGGTCCCTGCTGAGATAGGTCTTAGCAAGTGAGGGGGAGGAAATATAAATATCGGAGCTTAAAATTTTTTGTTCTTTTTATATCCGACAACTTTATCAATTGTTATTTAAAATTATATTTTTCAAATTTGGACCAACTTGTAGTTCAAGGGGCGTGTTATATATAATCTTATTACTTCTTATGGATGAACAATTAATGTGGAGTTTATAAGACCTTGGACACTTCCACCCTTTGATCTAGCTTTTAGGGTGGTGTAACCCAAGGTTCTTTGACATTAATTAATTTTTTTTTTAATGAGAAACGATGTACAATTCTACAATAATAGTTTTCCTACATTTTGTTTTGAATAATCGAGCATGCCGGCCCTCAAACTGAGGCTTTGAAATGAAGTAAGCAAGAGCAGATGTAAAGTATAACTTCACATCAAAATTGTAGCAACAAAGTTCCATTTCATAAATTATTAAAAACGATTTGAACTGTTTTTTTCCTTTTAATTACACTCCTTTTGGATTTTTCCCGAAAGATCCTAGCCCTACCATTTGAAAAAACGTGTTTAACCTTTTCTGTCTATGATAATTTAACCTTTTTTTTTTTTTTTGAAATCGAACACACTAAAACACATTCTATTACACACACTCACACAATTAGACTAACCCGAGTAGTTTTACTCAACCCTTTTCTTCATGTAAATAGTTCTGTTTAGAGTTTGTTTTTTTCCATGCATCATTGACAGGATAATTAAATGTGAAAATGTAAAAACATAACATATAAAATAATTTATGCGTTTATTAAAATTTGATTATTTAATATTTTGATAGATATAATTCCTTTTTTTTTTTTAAAAAACGATTACTTTACATTTAAGAAGAAAATCCAATTCATTTTACCTCATTCTTTTAAGGGAAAAACATATATCCTTTTAGAGGATAGCTTATATCATTTTAGATCCTAATCGGATTTCACCATCAATGGATATGATCTATTGGGTCAATTTCTTTTAATATTTTCGCTTTATTTGTTGTCACCTCAAACAGAGGTAAAAGGGCGTGGGTTCAAACCCCGTTGGCCGATGTGAGGACTTTGTTGGTGGGTGATATGTAATCCCTCCCAGAAATCCTCAAAGAGGTTGGGGGATCTTCCCTGACCCTAGTGGGATACCGGTGTCTAACCCCATTTAAACTTTTCTGTTTACAAAAAAAAAAAAAAAAAGGAGAAACGGTTACCAAAAAAAAGGAAAGGGGAAACGCGAGTGCATGATCCTTCCGTACATATTTTAAATTTTTATGTACTTATATTTAATTTTATTTATGATTTCTATAAGGCAAATTAAATTATGACTTTAATGTTTCTAAAGTGAATGTAGATAAATTATTTATATTCCTTCATAAAACGACATCATTTTGAGACGAAAAGTTAAAAAACTATAATGAAAAAGACTATTATAATCCTGAAATAAATTATAATTACAAAAGATGACGTCGTTTTGAGATCACTATAGATAAGTTATCTAAATGGTAAAAAAAGCGAACCCTTAAATTATTACATAACACTTTTAGTTATTAGAGAGTTTGTGCAAATAATATAATCTTCATTTTCACAATATTTACTTACACAAAATAAAGAAAAAAAAATAGTAAAAAAAAGAAAAAATAAAATAAAATGTTTTCATATTATATATGTTTGATTTGGGGTACATGTTCAATAAAATAAAATTCTTTTAAAAAAGATGCACATAGTTTTTCCAAAGTTTTTATTCGGTTCAGATAGACAGTGAATGTTCATGGTGATAAATATGTGCTCAAAAATATCTACGAGATAAATATGTGTAACCAAGGCAAAAATATATGTACTCAGTGATAACAATAATAAAGAATGAGTAAAAATTAAATATGTACACCTTTATTTATAATTTACCTCTTATGACTTGGCCTTAGACACCTCCAATTTTGTTGGCTGTTCTGATTTGTTTGTTGGGATAGTAACTTATCCCTTAATTCTGATTTGTTTGTTGGGATAGGAAACTTATTCCTTAATCCTCTTATGCTTAGCTTGTTGAGATATGTCCCTTGAATTCAGTTCATAATAGTTTCAAATACTAAATTTCAGTCCCTACCCAAATTAGATAACAAATCGAGATTGCAGATACAAAATAGAAAATTAGGTTTTAGCATCACACAGCTCTTAAAACAAAGATTTATAGACACACTTATTGCATCATCAAAACACCACATTACAAAATCACAAGGATAAGACCACCAGCACACAACCATAATGGTTTCACACAAGCCAACACAGCAAGCAAAATAATAAAAAAAAACACACAAATTAAAAAACCAAAGCAATCACCACGCAGATAACTAACGGGGTCTCACATCTCTCTGGTATCGTGTGAAACCAAGCGAGCCACCGACTGCCACGTGTACAAGCCCTTTATTTATTACTAGTAACGGCAACACGTGATTACGTCCTACTTTTTTTGTTTTAATATATTTTTAAATTGCGAGAACCAGACCCGGCACGGATTTCCCGACCCGATTGGAGACGCTGCTTTCCCAGACGCAGGGTAAGCGGTTGGAATCAGACGCTGCCGGAACAATATCCTCGGAATCGGAATCGGAGTCGGCGATGCGAGTGACGGTGAGGGAAGTGTTGAAATACTCCCTGACCTGGGTAATTAACCCATCCGTAACGGTCCACGCGTGAACCCAGGAAATGGCGCGTGAAATGTCACAGCCTTCGACGATGACGGTGGGGCCGAAGGAGGCGAGTGACTGTGGAACGAATTTGAAGTTGTCGTTTCCGGCGGAGGAATCGCCGGTGAGCATGCGCATCAAAAATTGATGAGAAGGTGGACCATGGAACCACCACTCGAGGTCGGAGGCGACGATCTTGACGACGGTGTCGGAATCTCGAGAGTTTAGGGCGTCATACAGGGCGAGAACCAGCTTCTGGTTGCTGGAATCAGCGTCTTCCACACTTCCCTGAGAGTTAGCCAGTTCGAGAAAGATTTTCTATAGAAAATGAGAGAAAAGAAAAGAAAAATTAACGATTCAGAAGTTTCGAGATAACCACAATGGTTTAAGAAAAGACACCAAAGAAGGGGGGGATTTTATGGCGAGCATGCGTAACAGTGTTTTGATCCGCTGCACGCGGTGCTATTTTTGCGCTGAGTGATTGATGACGTGGCTTTTTTTAATTGGTGAGTTGTAAACCGCGGTTCAACTTCGGAATAATATATTATATTTAACGGTGTTACATCAGCAGGGAAGAAAAAGCTGGGTGAAACGAAAGAAACGGTCAAGCCAACGTTTTTGACCTTTAGTGGCGTGGCGTGTGAGTGCGCGTGAGGGAATGCTTGCTACAATAAAAGGAAATTAGACTAATTATAAACCAATAATAATTATCTAAATATAAAGTGATAAGTTTAAGTATCGACAAATATACAGGTGTGTGTGATTCTGTTTTTTTTTTTTTTTTAATACTTTCTTACGCTAACTCATTTAGGTTAAGTTCTTTGGTCGGTGAAAATTCCTATATGAAAATAAGGTTCTATTTGACTTAACGATATGGTAAGGTAGATGCGTTAATTGCATAGAAAGTTAGACATTTCATGCGTTAATTGTATAGAAAGTTAGACATTTCATGCGTTAATTGCTCAAGCTTTGTATTTTTGTGATAACCTGTTGCGTCTTTTATGACGAGCGTGATAAGATAAGTTTATAACTAGTATATTTTTTGAATGAATTCTCATTCCTGATTTTGATTTGTAATCAATCACGTTTAATTCCCACTGAGTTAGGTTTTGATTTATAATTAAGGGTTGTATGAGAGTTATAGAGATTCGTTTTGAGTGCTAAATTTTATTTTTTTTTATGGGCCCCACAAAATATTGTGTGTGTACGAAATTTTTTGTGGTCATGTTAAATGATAGATGATAAACCCTATAATTAATTAGGATTTCATTCTTAATTATTTTGGATTTGATTTCAATGCTTTTAATATTAATGATTATAAATTTTTTTATTTATATAATTAACGACTGTAAATCTTAAATAAATATAATAAGATTAAAAAATTATTATTATAAAATTAGAAACACGTGTCTAAATTCATATGTGAAAAGGTGAAAGAGAGAGTGAAAGAGATATTAAGGAGAGATGAGAGAGAAAAGAGAAAAGAAAAAGAAAAATTCATGTGTCACTACCTTAATGGGAGGACCATCATGGGACACGAGCATATTAGAAATTTCCGTGAAAATGAGCAAGTGTTGGCTAAGAAGATGTGATTAGGAACATGCGGACTGTGCATCATCTTCCAAACCCGTGCATCCATTTGAAGCAAGTGCATCGTCCTTATGTGCATCATCATCATGGGGACTTCAGGTGGCATATTGGGTATGATTTATAATTTACATGTTGATGAAGGCTCTTGTTATCGAGATCAGCAGAAAGGTAACTGGGTCCCGCTTCCAAGTGAGCAGGTGGGGATCTGTGGGAGCCGCCTCGACAGGGGTTCGGGGGCAACATCTCCAGGCTCGTAGAGGTTAGGTACTGTTATACACCTCTGATCTATTGTAATTTTTACTTTCTTAGTAGTTTGAGCTTGGGCCCATGAATATCTGTTGTCAGGATTTGTCGAATCCTATTTATATTCTCCTTGTAAACCGAGTGACTTGTAACAAGTGGCGGTGAGGTGAATATAGTATAGACAAGTTGGGTGTAGCCTATATTGGATGAATCAGGATAAATCACCGTATCAATCTCTCTTCTCTTTTCTCTTTTGTTGATTTTGTGTGATTGTCGATTTCCAACATGACACAAGTGCATATTTCCATTCCATTCTCCCCTTTTGAATAATCCTATATTGCTCCAGCAAATGCTTGTAGAACTTGTCATTCCAGCCCCCGACAATCTTCAAGGTCTCAATTCCCATAGACACACTAAATCTATATAGTATCTTATAAACTAGTATGCATAGGAAAATGGACCGGATAAAGACCTCGCAGCCTTATGCATGAGTATGCATATATAATGTCTCCAGATCACCCTAATGTGGTGAAGGATGGCCTACATAACTACAAAATCACCTCACAGCACCTTCGCGTGATTATGCGTTGGAACAAGATGTGTGTCAAGATATAGAACAATATTCGAATAGGCACAATGAGATTGCTCACAATATATTGAGAAAAATGGCCAAGCTGCACATCAAGCCTCCAAGTCTCGGCGATGATCGTATCCCGACAATAACTAGGAATCGGGGCATGGTAGCCTCCGTCATATTCAACTATGTCTGGCTGCACATCAAAGTTGAACTCGCGGAGCTACTTCTACACATGAGCAATCATGATAATATCAACTTAGCGAAAGTAGGATGTTAGCTCGCCTTGTGAGTAGTGGAGGTTATGGTAGAACGTCTTCACCATTACCTTGGAATATGGGCACTCCATCTCCACAAGCAATAAGAGATGTGTCTGTTCCAGCAATATTACAATGTTGAAACCCTCAAATTGGAAGAACGATGAATCGAGTAACTTCAGCTCGGATATCTCTCGACAAATGAGGTCCTTCACGAAGCAAACGCGTGCCACCATGTCATTCTCAAATAAATAATAGAATGACATATTTGGAGACTCCTCAACAATTGGCCTAGAAGATGAAAACTCCTGCACAACATTAAGAAATTACTAAAGATGCCCTTGGCTGATATATATATATGGCTTATTATTTCTCAAATTGTGCTGAAGATAATTTTATCTCCGGCTATTAAATCATAATCATACAAAGATGGATGAATGGTGATAAAGAAAGAGAAAAAAAACGGAATCATAACAATTTAAAGATGAATCAATTCATATAAGAAAATAAATAAATAAAACGACATAACAGTTTAAAGATGAATCAATTCATATAAGAAAATAAATAAATAAAACAACGTAGTCTTGTGGTAGAAAAGTTTTTCCCATATATATATATATATATATATATATATATATATATATAATAAATTTTTATTACTTGACTTTTTCTGTTTTGTCAAAAAATTATTTTTCGTTTTCTTTAATAAACTACATCTTTGATTTGTTAAAAAAAGATATATATATTTTATTTAATCTCGGCTATATAAAATAGATTCAAATCATTACATTAACAAAACAAATATGCTAGCAAAATTTCCATTATTATGTGGTAGCATTTGGAATATAGGTAAAAAAATATGAATAAGAAAGAGAATTTTGCTTCCTTCATAATATATATTTTTAAATAGTAGTGGATTCTAGTCGGTAGGGGCAGTCAGTTGAATCCAAAAGAATACCTGTAACTGTAAGTGCTTTCCGACACGCGAAAAGAAAAGAGCTTATAGTTTTGCACGTCTCCTTTGCGATGGTGTGAAAGTAAATTACATTCTAACAACTTTTAACGAAAGAGCGCTTAATATTAATTCTGATTTATTTATATACGACTAAATAAGTAAGATTTTTTTTTTATACGAAATAAATATAGATTCAATTAAAGCAAATAAGTTTTGCAACGCCATTTGGCAAAACGAGCCTTTGTGATTAATTCACAAGAAACTATAAGTGGATAGCTACTCATAATAAAACTACTAATATTAACATATAAAAGATTTAATAGTTAGGAGTGTGCATAATTCGGTTCAGTTCGATTTTTTGTATTTAATTAAATTGAATCAAGATTCATTTTAAAGAAATATGGTGCAATTTAATTTGGTTCGCATTTTGAATTCGATTCATTTGATTTTATCACATTCTTAAAACGGGGTATAGTTCAGTTTAATTTGGTTTGAACTAAGAACCAAACCGAATTAATAAAGTGATTTGAATTTTTGAACCGAAAAAATTGTTAGGTTAGTTAACCGATTTAATAAATGTGGTTTGTTTGGTGCGGTTTTGGATCGATTCAAAATTAACTTTGCGATTCATTTGATTTTTTGTGCACACCCTGCGAGGGACGAAATATTTAATATGTTTCAGGACCACTGAATCTTTTAGTGCTCCCTCTCATAACATTAATTATTTCTTTCCTTTTTTATACCTATTATTTTCCCACTTTTCCCATTTTATTTTACCTTCTTATTTACACTAAGGGATCACATAATTATTAGTTTAAACTCTATTCATACCAATTAATTAGGAACGTGGACGGATATTCTTATTATCAAAATGTTTTACTATTAACTCACTATTTATTTAATTATTATTGGATCAATATTTTCTTTTTCTTTTTAAATAAATTTAGTATTCTTTCTTTTTGATTCAATGGTGATTAGACATGTAGTAAGTTAGTAATAGAAAATTTTGATAGTAACCGAATACTATTTATGCGCAAACTGATTTTTTTTTTTTGAAGTGATGAACTAGTTGAAGTAAATTACAAAAAAGTTATTTTCTAGCTGGTGCTAGCTAGAGCCTAGATATCTCCATTTACACTTGAGGCACTGAACAGCATCCATCGTGTACACTGTACTACTTTATCAGTTTGCGTATTGTGTCGGGTTGTGATGATGGATATTAATGGACCAAATAAGCACTACCCCAGAGGCAACTCTCTACAATGTGAAAAATTGATTTTGTAGTCATGTTATTTGATTATAATCATTCGTTGATAATATAATAAAAAGAAAAAAATATATAATTTTTAAATAAATGATTGTGATTAAATAAGCATATGATATTTTTTCACATAAAACAATCAAAATTCATCTCCAATACCCAAAAATAAAGCTTTTCTGAGTAGCTGCTCATTGCGTCATGGCATACTCGACAGACACAGTGCATCAATATCTCTTTCTATTTCGGGGTCAATGTCACTGTGTCTTTATCTCTCTCGTCTTATGTTACACCTTAAAGGTGGGATAAAGACATAAAGTTTAGCATCAATATCTGAAATTCCGATTCCTAATATAAAAAATGGCCGCAAAAATATCGTTTTATGGGGCTTTTGTTTTTATTTTATTTTAGGGGTTTATATCTATCATGTCACATGACACTAACAACTTTCCTACACACACAATATTTTGTGGGATCCACATTTTTTAAAGCAAAAAAAAAAAAAAGTAATGTACACAAAATGAATTTCTATAATATTACATAATCACTTTTCCTATAACATAACTCTTATAAACCCCTTTATTTTATTATACTTTAGGTCTGGGGATAGAGTGGGTTATATTGTTTGCTGAGTCGGGGTACAAACTGTGGGTGTGGGGCACGGTTTATGGAACTTCTATGATGTTAATATTGAGCAACAATGAATGATATTTTTCTTCTTACGAAATTGGATTGTGCTATAAGCCGCTTAATAGTTTGTGCTGTCTGAGTCTCTATTTCTTTATGTATCTATTTTCTTTAATTTATTTAATAAAAATTATAAATATCTCCAAAAGCTTTTGTAAATCTAAAGGTGTGAATTCAAATACTGATAGCTCAATTGATAATGAAAGAACTGATTAAGTAGAAATGAGAAAGTTTTGATTTGATTCTCAAATATAATCTTTGGAGAGATTTAAATGTCTCTGTGCCAGAACTGCCCGGCACTGAAAGAGTTAATTCATCTTAAAAAAATAATCAAAATTGAATTAAATAAAAAAAAATCTAAAGAAGTGAAGGACACAAATGACAAAATATTATGGTGATGTTGATGCAAGCACACCGAATAGGGGTGTTTGTAGTATGAATTGGATCGGTTTTGCAAATAAAAATCATCTGATTCAATCCCTTCGGTTTGATCATGTAATCATCCATTCGGTTTGAATTTTTTACAAATTCGATATGTTCCAATCTAATCCAATTTTTTTGGGTTTGAATTAAATCAATTTTCGGTTTTTTTGAAAATCGTAAAAATTGTTTCATGATTATTGTGCAAATAACATCTTTTGTATACATTGACTTTGTAATTTTTTTTTCTGAATTACAAAAGCATTAGTAAACGATAATAATTTTTTTTTGGACAATGAGACATGAAGCTCTATACAAATGAAATTTTGTTGATGAGATGTGACTAGACTTTTTCTTGGGTTTAGTTGATGGATTAATATGTCTTGGGTTTAGAAATTTTTGGACTATGATTAGGAAAGACCTAAGTAGGTATGCGAAAATTAATATATTAGATCGGTTTGGATTGGATCAGTTTTCATCAACCGATCCGAAAATCGATCCAATCAAATTAAAATTTGAGATTTTTTTCGGTTTTTGATTTTTAATTTTTGATTTATTTGGTTATCAATTTTTTTATTCGGTCACCGTGATTTGAATCATTTGGATTGATTGATAAACACCCCTACCTAGGGGTGAAACTGGGCTGGGACGGCCTTCAGGGCCTACGCCTCGGCCTATATCAGGCCAGATCTGAACTAGTAGGTTTTGTATAATAGGCCGGGCTTGGGCCATAAAAAAACCTGTTTAATAAAAAGGCTGTAGTCCTATTTTCAAAAGGCCGGGCCTATAAGCCTACAGGCTGGCTATATCGTATTATTTATTTTAAATTAAATAAAATAGAGTAAGTTTGCCCTGAAGAAAAAACAAAAAATATAAATTTAACCAATTGCAATTATTTATAACTTAATTATATTTAATAAAAATCTTACTTTATTTCTTATATAGAAGGAACCAACATCTTAACATGTTAGATTGTGTATATGAATATATTAAATTTTTTTTGGGAGAGGTTATACTTACTACAAGCATCATGATGTGTTTGTTGGATTCATGTAGTTATTTTAATTTACGTAGTATTGATTTATTTGTTGGATCTGATGAAATATATGTTATTTAGTTTGGGTATTTTGCTTTTAAAAATGACTTAAATGCATATTGTATGAGCTTTGTTATGATTCATGATTCTGTTTGGACGTTGAAAATATGATTTCTGGTGTAGCAATAGAATTTGAGTCAAGTCAGGCTATTTGTTCTTTTATAAACGGGTTAAGCCAGACTAACAATTAGACTCATACAAAACTTGGGTCAGGTCAAATTAAAATTTTTTAATGAAGGCTTGGATTTTTTGGGATAAAACTTGGCCCAACGTAACCCACTTTTACCCGTGTCCCTACCAACACATAGAGATATAGAGGAAAAGAAAAAAAGGGGGATAAATCATAAATGCCTATATATTTTCCCTACTCTACCAATGTTGCCCAACTTTCAAGAATTGAGCGGTACCTAACTAAAAAGCCATTGACACATTGGTTTGAAGTGACATTCGAAGGGCATTGGAAATACTATATTTTAACTATATTTTAATGGTTTTTTCTTTTTCTTTTTTCTTTTCTCTCTTCTCTCTCCTCAATTTCTCTTTCATTCTCTCTCCTTCACCCCACTGAATCCCTCATGGACCGGGTGCACTAAATTTATTCTCGCTGCATGCAGATACTACATGCAAGACAAAGGAATGTCTTTTCTTGTGTTTTCATCTATTTTTTTTTTTTTTGGTAAGGAATGTTTTCATCTATTTTATTCAACTTAAGTAGGTAATACTGTGTTTATCAAAAAAAAAAAAAAAAGAGAGTAGGTAATATTGTAATAAGAGAATGTGGCATTGTGTCAATGGGCGGTAGGGGCATGTCATCTACTCTAGAACACAAAAATACAAAGGTATGGTTGTTTGGTAGGGGCATGTCATCTACTCTAGAACACAATAATACAAAGGTCCTGGTTGTTTCGATCCTGTTTCTAAAAATAATTTCTTGATTTTCAAAAAAATAAAATAAAAAAACTTGCTTTATAAGATTTGTTTTGTAATAATAGTTTAAAAATTGTAACTATTTTAGTTTTTTATTTTCTATCAATCTATTTTAACTTTCATTTACACTCACGAAGTGGGTATTTGAACTGGATCGGTCCTTTATTTTAACTTTCATAATAAGACCAAATAAGTTAGAAACTTATAAGAGTAATAAAAAAATTAAAAGAAAAAATTATAAAATAAAAATAGTCTAAATAGAAAATATATATACTGAACAGAAATACAAAAACAAAGACCAAATATGTTCTTTTGTTGGACCTTTGGCCTTTATGTTACCAAAAAAGACCAAATATGTTGAAAATTTATAATACTGAATTATTTTCCTTTTAATTTTTTAGTCTTATATTTTCTTCAATTTCTTATAAAAAAAATAAAATCATAAGAAAAAATAAATAATACCAAACATATCTAAATCAAAAATAAGAAAATAGATCGAGGACAAAAAAAGAAAATAATAGAAGAAAAAACATTAGTGATTTCTTTTTCTTATATTCTTTTTTGTATTATTTTTTGTCTTATTTTTTCTTTTATTTTTTTTGTCTTCAATTTATTTTCTTCTTTTTTAATTTAGACAATTTTTCTTTCTTTTTTGTCACTGTTATAAATTTTAATATTTTATTTTTTTTCCTTTTTTGTCTTTGATCTAATTTTTTTCTTTTTGATTCACATATGTTTTTTAATTATTATTTTTTTAGTCTTTTCTATCACTTTTAAAAGAAATGGTATAAAAAATAAGGGAGGTTATAGTTACAACCTTTTTTTTACAACCTCTTACAACCATATCTTATCACCGCTGATTTCCGCCAATTAACGATTATCATTTTAGCAAATTAAACTCATTAATTAATTATTAATTCATAATAAATGATAACCGTTGATTGACAGAAATCAACGGTGATAAGACATGGTTGTAAAAGGGTGTAAACAAAAAAGATTGTAACTATAACCTTCCCCATAAAAAATATGACCAAAAATATAAAAATCAGTGTTGTAAAATTTTAACATATTTAGTATTTTTTTTCTTCAATCTATTTCCTTCTTTTTATTTAGACATATGGTCTTATTTTTTCTTCTATTTCTTTTTTTGGTTTTAGTCTATTTTTTATTTAGACTATTCTTATTTTTATTTCTACTTTTAGTCTTTTCTGTTATTGTTATACATTTTTAACATATTTGATCTTATTTATTCTTTTTTTTTGGTCTTCTCAGTCTATTTTCTTCTTTTTGATTTAGACATATTTTTTCAATCTATTTTCATTTATTTATTTTTAGTCTTTTTTATAAGTGTTGTAAATTTCTAACATATTTGATTTTATTTTATTTTTTCTCAATTTATTTTCTAACGGTGTTGAGAATATGTTTAGGTGGAAAAAAAACATAAGGGATAAATGGTTAAAATATATATATACATAGGAGTGTAAGTAATTCATAACAAAAGCATAGGAGAGTTTTTGAAAAAAAATTCCATTTCTTTTTAGGGTTCGCTTTTTTTACGGTAAATGTAGATAACTTATCTACGGTGAGCCCAAAACGACGTAATTTTGAGGTAGAAATCAAGATGTTTTTATAATTATAATTTATTTCAGAATTACGATAGTCTTTTCCATTATAATTTTTTAATTTTTCAAATCAAAACGATGTCATTTTGGGAGCGAATATAGATAACTTATCTACATTCACTTTAGAAACATTAAACCCTTCTATTTAATGTCAACCGGATAAACTATGGGAAATATTACTCTTCTTTTACATAAGATATCATCTCTCATTTTCTCTCACTTCGATTTCCGTACCCCACCTTTTTTTTTCTTGTAACAGTAGGACCCACCTATTTTCTATCTATAACATAAGATAACTATCTTATATTAAATGAGACTAATAAAACCCATAAACTATATGAACAAAACAAATTTATTAACTGTAGATAACTTTTTTATACGACAAAGGCATAAAGTAATGCAAATCTTGCACAAAGATCAATAGTCCAATATATGAAAAATAAATAAATTACTTTTTGTTAAGCACACACCCACATCTCGATGACTAAGCTTTCTTACCTAACCTCAAATTTTACCTCCTTTGCATTATGAGAATAGATGATTAAACCTTGGGCTATCTATCAACATGACATGACTCTGCAGGCTTTGCATAAGGAACACGCGTTAAGAATGTAGAACTCTCTACAATTATTTCATATCTTTCGTTTGACATGTATTTCATATGACTTTGTTGAAAAGAAAATATACATATATAGAGGGGGAAAGTTATATTTACAGATTTTTTGTTTACAAACTACACTACTATGTCTGACCGGTCATACTTCAATCAAGAGTGTATGATCGGTCAAACTTAATATAATTTGTAAAAAAAAAATTGTAAATGGATCATTCTCCTATAGATAAAGAGCAAACATTGTCAAGAAAGAAACAAAAGATCTCGTGCTCATAGAGACATCCTACTCAATTAAATAGATAACGTGATCGACAATCAACAACTAAAATCTGCATCTTAAAAGAAATGGTTGACATTGATGAGTATGAGAGACTTAAGAGAGCAAAATCATGATTTCAGATGCGCTGAATGCACTAAAAATTTAATGGATGATCTTAACTAGTGTCATGAGTAGCTAGAAGAAAATAATCCTCTACCCCTTTTCCTTTAAGGGACTAATTAAGGGGCTTCTCTTTGTATTAATGATGGAGTTGGTGGGTTCATTATTCCATCTTTGGTTCTTTCAAAATGCTCATCTTTTACAATAGATGGCTGCTTATCTGGACTGTAATATCCATTTAAGACATTGCTTGAACTTAGAGGAGAAGGTGTTTTAATCATAGAAGGGGAAGAATTGTTACTCATAGGAGAACTTGTGCTAGATTTGGTTGATACTACATCTTCCTGAGCCAAAGGTGAACTTGATGGTTGGTCACCAGAATCAATTTCTTTCCTGGAGAATTTCTCTTCAACAAGATCATAGTTATTCCCAGTTCGTGCTTCTTGAGCAAGAGAGCACCAGCAACAGAATAGCCAAAGTGTGCAATCAGAAACACAAGTTTTTCCAAAACAGAAGTCATAGGAAGGTAAATTGAACCTCTTTCTCATTTGGATCCTCCAAAAGCCACCGTACAGTAAACCAAAGAAACAAAGAATAATCCCAACAGCTACTAGAGCCTGTCTAACATTGTCATCATCAACATTAACGGAAGCCAATATAAAAATCCAGAAAGGAGCCATACAAAAAAGCATAAAAGTGGCCATATGAACATACATGTTCCCAAAGCCAAGTCTCTGCATATTCCACCCAAAGGCACAAAAAGTGCAGAAAAGTGAGAGATATGCTAAAGAAATATCATCCCAAATGTCAAGTATTCCTCCACTCCACTTTGGTCTATTTTCTATAATCCTTTGTTGATCTTTGGATGCAAATGAATATTTCCTCTCAAATGGTTTCTCTGTCAGCTGCTCTTGCCTTTGAGAAGCAGTAATTTGAACCTGTGCTTCTTCATCCATCTCACAATCATAGTCCTTCCCAAGCGGGGTAAGAATGGTATACAGACCAGCAATTGCAGGCGCGGTAATCGCAACAGATATACATATTCCAACTCCTATGGCAGGTCGCTCAGACCTTTTATACCCCACGTTTAGACCACAAAGTGCATATTGAGCAAAACAGTTCACATGAAGGAGAATGATCACAACCATCATATGTGCCCACTCATGGGGCTTATAAGTGCCATTCTTGCAATATAACTTTCTAAGTTTATAGATGTCATTTTGTCTCCATCTGCAAAGAAGAACAAGGTGGTAGAATCTCTTTGGATGTTGGTACAAGCACATAAGTGTAAACAGTGCATTGAGTATTTGATTGTTTATTTCAAACCATGTATTCCTCACAGATTTTCTTGGTAGCACATTGTTCAACATACCTGTCATTACTAAAAACAGAATTGCACCCGAAACAGCAACACAAGTGATCCACACAAAAAGGGCCATGTTCATTGGGTTTCTAATCCATTCAATGCACATCTTCTTGACTGAACTCCAGTCAAGTTTCTGATCAAACATGCTATGGAGGCGTGCTTTTAGGCTATTTGAACGTGAAGGCATAGATTGTGAAGAGAATTTTATCCTATCAGGAAGAGAACTTAAGGGATCTGGGAGATTTCTCTGAGGATTTTCACTGCTCAGAACTGTTTTTCTAGAAGTTGAAATATCTATAGAAGCAAACTCCTTTACCTTACTCTCATTAGATTCCTCAATTTCATCTTTGGGATTCCCAATCCCATTATCTACCGAAACCATTCTGATATAAAACTCTTGAGCTTTATCAATCAAAAAATCAGAATCATATCGTCAATGGTATAGGATTCGAACAATTACTGTGAAGACATAACAGAATAATCTTCTGTGCTGAGATTTCAAATCTGTAACAAATTTCATATGAATCCATAAGCAAATAAAAAATCAAGAGAGAGAAATGATTACTTGAGATATAATGTGATGATGACCCAGTAAATAGATTATTATAAACTTATTGTTGAATCAAAATTAACAATTTTAAAAACTAGAAATTATTAACTACCCGAAAAAATGAAAACCCAAAATATATTTCTAATAATACCGAAAAATTAATCTGAAATAACAGTTACAGAAACACCAAACAAACAAGCAAAAATATGCATGAAAATAAAATTGAGCCCGTAAAAAATGAAACCCCAGAATAATAACATTAAATTTTCAATGCACAAAGAAAAAAAGAAAAAAAAAAAAAGATGCAAGGTTTCATGTAAAGTGAGTTATAGAAATACCTAATTAGCTGTGACTCAACATGAGGGAAGGCGATTGAATGCAGGTGATTCCCTCAGAGATATTTGATAAAATTCACAAAACAAGAAATCGAATCTAAAGTGTAAGAACTAATACAAAGGTAAAAAGAAAAGAAGCACGTGCAAACAGTGGGGAGAACAAGAATGGCTCCTCGTACTCGTAGGCGTAGCAGATAACAACATTGTCAAACATTGTTCAACGTCCAAATATGACTGCTGGTTACTGGTTGCCACCTGCCAGGAAAAAAAGAAAAAGCGGGTAAGGAAGGAATGAAAATATTGAAAAAAGTAATTTTGTGGGTGGAAAGAAACTTTCTCTTTCAGCAATAAATTCATTTTTGTCAAGCATCGCTTCTCTTTTATTTCCAAGCAGTCTCGTGTCACGCCTTCCTCGCGTAATAATCATTGATTTTTGTTAATTTATTGGAAATTATTAAATAATTATTAATTTTTAGTAAATTATAATCCAGATTAATAAAAATCATCGATAATTAAATTAATTATAAAAGTGATAAGTTTTTAGGCTTTTTTACCATTTTACCTCTCATTAATTTTTTAATAACCAACTCAGAATTATCTACTAATATGCCTATCTTTAATTGATTAAACCAAAAATTTAATCGATTAAATGGTCAAAATAAGCAAAAATAGTTGACTTGAAGATTTAGTCGATTAAATCTCCTTATTTAATCGATTAAATCTCCTTATTTAATCGATTAAATCTCTCATACATAAGGTTGTTCTTATGATAAGGAAGATTTAATCGATTTTTGATTTAATCGATTAAATCTTTGGAAATTTAATCAATTAAATATTCAATTTAATCGATTAAAGTGAGACAAATTGGTAAATAGTTTGCAATAAAGGGTAAAATGATTATTAAATAATTAATGAGAAGCAAAAGAGTGAAAAACCTAATTTTTTTTTTGGTAATAAGTATATTATACCATTAGTTTATTACGATTCACTAAATCATGCTTCTATTCAGTGAATAATATAAAAATAAATAAAAAAATCGGTAAATTAGTTAAGTGATGAATAATATTTTTTTGCAATAAGGTATTATGTTATGATAAATTGTTAGAAAAAATAACTGCAATTGTTTACTTGTGATTAAAAAGCTATAAGACGAGTAGATAATTGACCCAAAGTCCCAAATATAAAAAATAGCAGCATTGGTAATGCATTTTCAAGCTTTTTTGTTGGAATCTTTGCTTTAGAAAAAGAAATCGAAAAGGAAACCCCACGATGCATTGTCGGCAAATGGAAAAAGAAAAAGAATAAAAGCGATAAACATCCAAATTGAGTGGGGATATTATCACTGGTCAATTCAGTTTTCAATAAATATCATTCCTTGCTTTAGCGGTGATGAAAGGTATCAATTGTGAACCCTCCTTTCGCTTGCACAACTCACGTCATTTAAAATTTTGGCTTTCACCAATTTTTATTTTATTTTTGCCTTTTTTCTAGATCAGCGAAAAATCATGCCATCAGCCCTTTTTAAAATTTATGATGGTTAGTTTTTTTTAAGTGCTTTATGTTTATTAATCTAATTTCATTTTCCTACCCACACACATCAAAGTGGTGGGATCCACAAATTTTTTCTTTCTCTTTCATCATTTCACTTTCTCTCTCCTTCTTAATGTGTGGGTAGGAAAATGCAACATAATAATCATAAAATCCTTTTTTAATTATGAAAAAAAATATTTATCATCTTAAAATACACAGATTATTATAATTTTAAATGACACAAAATGAAATTACTGTTTTAATAATTTTTTACCATCTCTCTTTCACAATACTTTTATTTTCTCTCTCTTTTCGATTTTATGAGGGAGAAAGAAAATAAAAATCTACTAAACAAAACACGTAGCCAAACAAATTATATAAATTTATATCTTTAAAATAACAAATATTTTTCTCATAATTATTTGCATAAAATAAATGCATTAGTATTACTAACAGGTTTGCATAAACGACGTGCATAACATGAAATGATAATTTTTTCATTCATATTTAGATAAGATCAGACTCCAGCAACTTCATTAAAAATTCTTGTATGGAATTCGGTCAAACCAATTCAATAGAAACCAAAGCACGCACACTCTGTAAGTAGGTGTGTAAGATGGAACAACAGGATAGACAAGCATAGTACAAAATAAATCATCATACATCAAGTCCAACCAACAGAATACTAAGGTGCAATTCAAGTAAGATCATCCTCCTCAAGTTCTTTGGCTTTCAGCTTTTCCTTCACCCTCAAAAGAAGCGTTGTCTTCCAAGAATCCTGCACAAGCAAACAAGCAATCTTGATGAGCCACTGACACTTAAGAGCTACTTATGGAATGCAAAAGAAAAAAATAATCAGTAACAAGGTCAGATGTTGAAGTAAATAATCATCCAGATCAGTTAAGTATGCCTGGGCACAGAAGGACAAGTACAATATCCAGTATTTCAGAAGCAATAATAATACAGGAAAAGAACAAGGTACAGGAGCGAAGAAAACACAACCTCGTGTCCAACGAGCATAAATGTTCAAGAACTCATAAAACACAGGAAGGATAACAAAGCTGTCTATCATAAAATTCAATGCAGAGTGTAACACAAAAGAAACAAATTATAATTTTTCCTTGATTTTCTTTTTTAACATTTAAAAGAACCAACAGGGAACTGAAACCACTAGCTGAAATAACTGGCCCACTAAGCATCTCACGATTTGTAGAATTTAATGAAATGAAGAGAGTAAGCTCAGAACAACTTCAGAAGCACTGTGCCGTAACCCATCTCTTTTAACTGTTAAGTTGAACAGTTTAAAATGACGAAAAACAATAAATGTTTCTAAGCATAGGCATGCTGAGATGGGTCAAATCAAATCCTACCAATTTTGGTTATACTTTTTACTCATTATTTTAACATTCCAAACCAGACTGTTCCAAATCAAATACATAATACACACCGAATGAGCGACAGAACATAAAAAAATTCACTGCATGTAATCAAATAGGAGAATTTGATTTCGGGGGAAAATTCCAATCAGGTGTAAGTTAATGAAAATATTTCCATTTAATTGTTGTAAAATGGGGAATACAGTTATGAAAAATTATGTTTATTCTGTCATAAAATGTAAAAACTACATTGGAAATAATTTTGTTAAATACCAATTATAAGTCTTCCCATTTTACAACTTTTGGAGCTTACCAGAGGGGTCATGCTATCAAATTCCTTGACAACATCAGTAAACTTCACAACATCTTCTTCATCAATTGCAGCAGCAATATCCTAGCCACCAAAAACAAAAGTCAGTATTTCATCTAGCAAATATATGAATAAAGAATCAGTGAATGAAATAATCACCATGTTATATAAATACCAAATTTTATAAAACATTATGATAGAGGAGGCAGGTACTACAATGTCCACATATACTGATCCAATTTACTTGGTCATCAAAAATTAATAATGAAATTCCAGAACTAGTGACCTACCACCAATAATCTATATTCGCGTGTTCCTGAAAATGTTGGATCTAATTCCTGCAAAACAAATACATATCCAAAGAATTAACAACCAGTAAGATGGCCAGTCTCAAGATGTGAAATGTCGAAAAATCTTAGACCTGATATCTCTCTAATGCATTGTTTATAGCAATAACATCCCCTTTACAGAGTTGGCAAATGCCAGCATTAAGAAGATGTCCTTTAACTCCATACTTCAGCAAATTATTGTTGAGAGATTGGCGAGCTATCTCTTCATATATGTCAATCGACTTCTGATATCTGAAGAATTATGATGAAATAGAAGCAGCTAATATTCAATTTAACATAACAAGAAGTCTATGATAAAGTTCCTTCCATTTAAAAAATAAAGCCTGGATTTCTTTAGCAGTTCCTGCTCTAACTAGAGCACATCATACACATTAATATATAACTGAGACCAAATGCTGCAACGGACTGACTTTTATTAACATCATTAACAAGTCAACATATTATGGATTGCGGAAAGAAACATGCTACACTTGTTTTTATTTTTCATTATGATAAATTGTTAAAAGTCAAACAACCCACAGTGACCTGAGAAAATGTTAACCTGGGCGGGAAAGCAGGGGGGGGAGAAAAGGTACTGAACAAAAAGAAGGCCAAAAAGAAAATCCCACGAATAAATTACTAACCAAATAAAGAAGAAATCCATGCTGAAGAAATATTATTCAAGCCATCACAATAATAAAAGAGATAAAATACGCAGAACATAGAAAATCTTACTGTTCCAGCTGAGCAGCAAATTGGGCAACTTTTTGTTTGCACTGGTTTGCAGAAGTTGTCACTTCTTCATTTTGAAAAAAATCAGCTGATTTTTCAAAGTAAACAACAGCCTGCTCAATATTCTGTTCAGACTCATACAACTCAGCAATTTCCTGTGTGTATAATAGTAAAACCCAGTTATGACATGTTCACGGTGATTCTGGTAATCTCTTTACTGCAATGGATTCAATTAGACATATCCAGAAGCTGGAAATGGGTAAAAGAAAGCCTCAAAAAGGATACCCAAGAGAAGGGATGCTATTCATAACCAAATATGCATTCCACGCCATTAACTTAAATGATCATACAGAAAAATAAATCTAAAGATACAGTGATATACCTTCAAATATCTAGCAGCCATAGAGAGTCTTCCAATATCACAGAAAAGATTTACAGCATGGTCTAAGCAAGATACAGCCTCTGTATTCAAAGAGAGAAAAAGGAACTGAACATTAAAAATGTTATCGTCTTCATACTAATGCAAGTGATGACATGCTAACACATGCTAGACTGCTTTATAATTTATTCCAGCTTTCGTACGTAATTATGAAATCCAATCTAATGATAGTCAGAAAATAACAAATCAAAATATGATATATGGACAGTCATAAAAGAGAACAATCAGATACTATGATGCACGGACACAACATGCTGACACGTTAATTCTAAAAAATGTCATATTTCGACACGTTGGGACACGTTTTGATATTAAATAATTTTTTTAATATATATAATATAATTTATATTTAATACATATAAGAGTCCATAATAAGTCATATAACCAATCAAATATTTAAATTTCATAACATAAATATAAATATAAATAATTTTTCGAACTTTGTTAATTTTTCATATCAAATTTCATAGCAGAAAAAAATTAATTTATAAATTATTTCTTTTATATTTAGTTAACAAAATAAAATTAAGATTTAAAAAAAAAGTGTCCGAGCGTTGACCGCGTGTCGGAAAAAGTTGACTGCGTGTCGGAGAGTTGACCGCGTGTCCCCAAATGTTGACCGCGTGTCGGACGCGTGTGCGCGTCCGACACGCAAATTTTAAAAAAGTTGTATTTTAAAAAAATTTGCGTGTCCGTGCTTTCCAGATCAGATGGGACTCGAATGTAAGCAACTTACACCTGCACAAATTAATATGTGAAGCGAAGTATTTATACATTTGGAAAATTGAAAAGCTTAAACAATGAGATTATGAGATAACATTAGAATTTCTTATATCATTTGACCATGCACAAAGGCTGCAATTGTTTTATTTGATTTGCATTAAAAAGATGCAGAAAAATATCATGGCTAAAAGCAATTGGCCTTGCTGCATGCAGTCAAGAGCAGTATTTAAAGTAGAAATCATAAATGAGAAAGAATATATCGCTATCACACACCAAAAGAATAAAGGAAGAAAGAAAAGAATGAAAAAATTGCAAATTCACAGCATCTGTCAAGTGCACAGCGGATGATGAATGCAAATAATATTAAATATTTTTTAGGTTTAAGGTAAATATAGGTCCCTATAGTTTTTATTCATTTGGGTTTTGGTCCCTGTAGTTTCATACCATTAGAGCCCATCACGAACCAATACCTTAATTAGTTAAACTACAGGTACCAATCCTTCATGAAAAATAGTGACCATTTACTTTTCATTAATAGAAACTATAGGGAACCAAAAACCAAATGAATGAAAAATATAGGGACTAAAAACCCAAAAAAATACTATAGCGACCAAAACTCAAATTAATGGAAACTATAGGAACTAAAATATATTTTAAACCTTATTTTTATTTCACAGTAAAGTTTCTTTTGCATAGGATTTCACCACAGTAGCAGGTTTAACATAAAGGGACTGCATTAGCAACCGGAAAAGAATTCTAGTACATATGTACCAAAAAAAAAAAAGAATTCTAGTACATGTAATGGTAACCACTTACATACATACATAGTTATCAAATGCATTGTGGCATGTCGCGGCCAACCCCGAAAAACGCTATAGCGTTATAGCGGGTTGCGATTGCGAAATAGCGGAATAAATATATAACAGAAATAATGACAAAAAGAAACATTTTTTAAAAGCAGAGATAGCAGAAGTGACAGAAAGAGACGCGGATAGACTAAAAAACCCTTAAGTTTTTTCTGTTACACATTTAAATTTAGGACAAAATTGACATTTTGCCTTATGATAGCAATATGGCCGCAAATGCGATCGCAATGGCCGCTATTGCGTTCCGATGCAGCGTGACGTGGTTTCTTGCGGAGAGGCACCGCAACGCCCATACGGCGCGGCTTGCGGCGCAATTAACTACTATGCATACATACCATTTATATTAGTCTTTTTGTAGCAATGAGCAGCGTCAACATAAGCCTGTGCAGCTTCATGCTTGCTTTCCAACTAGAAACCAAAGACAAGAATGTCATTGCAGGCTTAAAAGAGAGAGAAAAAAGAGGAAGCAAAAGAGATACAGCAGGATAGACCACATTCCAAAAATGCAATCCGGTTTGTTACCTTCAAATGACAATTTGCTAACTTAAGGTATGTCGATCCAGCTTTGTCCCCTAAAAGACCAAATAGATAGAATCAAGAACAATATAAAGAACTATTCCATCCTCGATTTCAAAGTTAGCCACATTTAACAAAATAAAGTGATTAGTAATCTAAGTGAAGATGAGCAGCCACAATACAGAGAGCATGGTTAATCAGTTCGCAGATAGTCTTGATTGTCACTAATGATAATTACCAAACAGTATCCACTTCTTTTTTCTTTTTTTTGGTGAAAAGTATCCACTTCTTTCATTAATGAAAATCTCATCCCTAAACCTAAAACGATAATTACAAATTCCATAATTCTAATTTCTATGCAACTAATTGATGAATAAAAATCAGGTTAAAATATTTTTCCATTAAAGTCGGATTAAGATTATACTTTAATTAATTTGGGGGAAAACTAACTAAACAGCAGCTATATATTTCGAATCGGAAATCGGCCATCAAAAATCAACACTAATAACAGTAATAATAAAATGAACGAAAGTGGAAAACACTAATAATTTAAGTTAATTGACATTTTGTTGAGACACGAAATGGAAATTAAAAGAAAATAGAAAAGAAAAGGAGAGAAAATACATGATTTAGCGAGCTTGAAGGAATTGGCAGCTTTATCAAAGAGATCGGAAGCGTCTTCGTATTTGGAACCGAACAAGCCCCAGCCGTTGAGCTTCTTCTCAGCTTTCTTCTCGAAATCTTCGGCCTTCGCTAACTGATCGGCCATTTCTCTCAGATTGGAATGGATCAATGAAGTGTTGAAGTTGCAAGGAGAAGAATAAGATTAATATTCATAGATATTAGAGATAGACTTTGTTGACAACCAAGTCCAAAAACCTGCAGATCATAAAAAAGAAGCAACGTAAAGGGTTTCAGAGACAAATGTCAATTTTGGAAGAAATGAAAAAAGAAATATAGTGTTTATTTTTTCTAACCCAAAAAAATGACGATATTTTGAATTGAAAATTAAAATATTTTTATAATTATAAAAAAAAAAGGTTTTATAGGAGTTTGTTGGATATTAAATAAAATTTTTAATATATATAATATATTTTATATTTAATATATAGAGTTATAGATCATATAACCAATCAAATATTTAAATTTTATATAATAAATATTAAATAAAGATTTTTTTTTTAAGTTAAAGCCAAAACAAAATAAAAATAACTCTAACATATTCTTTAAATTTAATTTTAAAAATAAAAAGTTATAATTTTTATTTGTATTTTACGAAACAAACCCTATTAAATGAATATTTTTTCTAAAAAACAAAAAATTATTTATAAAAATAATATTCAAACTAGGCCTAAAAGTTCCATAACCCTGCCTAGGAGATTCAAATGGGATTAATTAAATGATTTTTTTAATGATAAAGTATGAATTTTTTATTCCAAAGCAGATGCAGCTTTATCTCAATCATCATCTTTCATTTCCCTTCAGTTGCTGAATCATTTCCACCACCGACACAGCACAAGCATGGCTGCAATACCCACTCATGTGAAAGCTTGGACATACTCCGAAACGTCCCTCCGCTGATCAAGTTTCATCAAAAAATGTAAATCTCATCAAAAATAGACTTTACTTTTTATAAATAGATAGCGCAAGATGACATTTTGAATTGAAAATAAAGATATTTTTATAATTATATTTCCTCTCGTGATTATATTAATTTTTTATTTTTTTGATTCAATAATGGTGTTTTATGAGCGAATATAGATAATTTATCTATATTAATTATAGAAAAATTAAAGTAAAAAAATTAAATAAAATTCCTCACTCGGTCTGTTTTGGGCTGGTTCCCGTTTTTCTTTGTTTTGTGTTTGGGGATGAACCGAAACCTCCATTTCAGTTTGGGCTTCAATTTCTTGGACTCAATTGGGTTATTATTTTATTTCAGCCCGAAAACAAAGGGGATTGAACCAAACCAGGCTCAGTTTTTCTTTTGTATTTTTCAAGCTAAATTACTCATTTGGAACATATAAGGACAAAAAATAATAATAATAATTTATATTTGGAGCACATTAAAGGTAAATTGAATTAATTTTTTGTTATTAATTTGTTCTATTCCACTTACTTAGAATTTGTCAAATTATTTAACTAACAAAAGTAAAAATATTAATTTCTCAACAGTAAACTCAAGTAGAGTAAAAACGTTTTATGGGGGTTGCTTTGCTGTGGTCTTTTTTTTTTTATTTTTTTTTACCTTTTTTGCTTTTCTTCCTCTTACACGTAGAAAAGAAATTAATCTTATACTCTCATTCAAGGGCTTTTTGACCCTTGGCCCTTATTTAATAATTAATTATTAATTTGACTCTCATTTGAAATTAATTCGAAAATTTAACCCCTCCCAAAAACATAACACCAATAGAAGGGAGCCTGAGAGTACAAGACTACGTACCCGGGTATTTCTTGAATTTTCTGGACTACCCGGAAAAGATAAAAATTGAATAAAATCCTTTGAATACTTATACATAAAACCCGGGTAAGTGTCGCCATAGATTTGGTGTGAGGGTTTACAGGTGGAGGAGGTGTTGTGAATGTTGGTTCTTCTTCTTCTTCGTCTTCTTCGGTTTCACACCATACTTACTTGGATCCGGGTGCTGCAATTCAAGTTATTAACAGTAACCCTTTTCTTGGAGTGGTGGTGGCTGTGTTATTCCGGGTTTGGTTGGAGGAGGTAATGTTTCTGTTTCAAATGAAGTTTTGGTGAACTCAGTTCCTCTTGGACCATTTACGGGTTATGCTTCAATATTGAAGGGATCGAGGTTCTTGAAGCCTGCACACCAATTGTTGGAAGAGCTTTGTGTTGTTGGGGTTCGTGGAATTTATTCTGAGAAGATTACTTCTGATGCATCATTGATGGAACCTCCTACAGAGAGTTTAAGTGCTAGTGGAATTGGTGTGGATGATCCACTTGGGGATGGGAATGAGGGTAGGAGGAAGAAGTCCAGGCTATTAACCATGCTTGATGAGGTATGCTTTTTTGTTTTTTGATCTCTTTTCTGATTTGCTTTATGGTTAATTGAAAATTTTATGAAATGGTTTTTCATGTTTGATGTTCCTTTCATTTTTTTTTCTTGCCATTCTGTTTGGTAAAGTTTATGCAAAAGAAAAAAATGGATTCTTGCCATTATATGGTCACCGCTCGTCTTGCACTCATATGGATTGCATGTAGGAAACGTGTGGTTTATGGTTTGTTTATGTGATTATGTTTTTTGTAATTTGTAAGCTTTTACATGTATTCTATTTGCATTAAGATTCTTGTATTGCGTGAGATGGATAGATGTTCTCTGTGAACTATATTATCCTTTAACACTTACCCGGGTACACACCTATGTACTCGGGTAAGTAATTCAAAGAATTTCCGGAAACGAAGAAATCTATCCGGGTACACACCTATCTACCCGGGTAGTCCAGAAAATTCAAAAAATACCCGGGTACGTAGTTGTGTGCCCGGGTAGGCTTCGTGGTCAACGGTCAAACAGGGGCAGATTGGTGTTATGTTTTTAGGAGAGGTTAAATTTTCGAATTAGTTTCAAATGAGGGTCAAATTAATAATTAATTATTAAATAAGGATCATAAGAGTCAAAAAGCCCTCATTCAAGAGATGTTTTTTTTTTTTTTTGGGGGTCTGAGCATGAAAAAGACCGGGGCCTGAAACATAATAATTTTTTTCCTCGTTCAAAACAAAGAGATTTCATGGCCGTAGAAAAATAATAAAGAATCATATTTTACTCATAATAATTTTGTGAGTTGTATTCTTGTGAACCAATTTACTTGAAAAAGACTTAATTCAAAATTTTGATGGGAGGGCCAACGTAAATTGACTTTTCTTCAGATTAGACTAACAAACTCTGATGAATTTATAATCCTACATGGTATTTTTATTTTATTTGTAATTATCCTACACGGTATCTGATGAAATGTAAATAATGCTCTAATCATCTCATATTTTACTCATAATATTTTTAATTATCCTGAGTACGCATCATCGTCTATTTGACATGTTAAATCTTATAATTAGAAAGCGCGATTCTTTCGCTTCAATTGACTATAAAATAAGATATAAAGGAAAAGTAACTTAAGTAGCGGTAAAAGTAGTAGTGTTACTTACGTATTATCTTAATCTAATTAATGTACATTTAGTAGTTGTATTTAAGAATTGATAAAAAAATGCTAACCACGTGAGAGCTTCACAAATGTTTTTCTAAATCAATGAATTTAAGATACAAATTCTTGGGGTTGTCAGAAGATTTGTTTTGGATTATGTTATTTTATTTTTGGACGTGGAATTAAGCATAAAATCTTTAGCTTCTAATACAGAATTCAATCTAGTCAATTTCATGTGCATAACTTCAAAGAAGCCACCAGGGAGCTCAATTATGGTAGGTAGTTCAAATCAAACATAATAATTATATCTGGGCTGGCCTTTGTTTATAGCATGTATAAATATGGTTTTTTTTCACATATAAAATTAAAAAATAGTAAAGTAAATTAAAGAACAATTTTAATGATGAAAACGTGCTTTACTCCAGCCAATTAGTGGCAGTTTCCCATCATCACCCATTAGGCCATTTGCCCGTCCACATTCATTTTGTATTTTAAAAACATATAAATGATAAATACTAGTTATTAACAAAAACATAACCTAGATATATTTATGCATTATTAAAACATTTAAATAGAATATATATTTTTTGGATAACTTAAATAGAATATTTTAATCATAATCATAAATATTATTAATTATGTAACACACCAGTCCATTTACACAACCAAATCAATACATTAATCAAGTTTGCATTCATCATTTAACATGACACAAAAAATTTCTTACACATAACATTTTATGGACCCACATTTTTTACGAATATCTATAACATTACATAATCAATTTTCATATAACATAACTCTTCTAAAACCCTACATTAATACAAGCACCTCCCAAAACTTCCCTCTTTTTGTCTTTGACTTAAAATGCCTTTTTTCTAGTAAGTATTTAAAATACCTTTATATCATTGAAAAAATGCATTTTGGTAATTCTGTAACTTCAATTATTGTATCCAAAAAAAAAAAAAAAACTATAAATAGGGAGAAACGTGTAATTATGCAAGAAAGCTCATATCAATTCTAGACACCACCACCTCTCCTTTTCCAGTCTCCACAATTTGACCGCCGGGATGTCTCCGGCCGCCGGAGCGAACGTCCCACTTTTGCCGGATTCCAAATCAGCGGCGAAACCGGCTTCTGTCTCCGGCGCCGTGTTCAATGTCGCCACCAGCATAATTGGCGCCGGAATCATGTCGATCCCGGCGATTATGAAGGTTCTTGGTGTGATTCCCGGTTTCGCCATGATTCTGATCGTTGCTCTGCTGGCTGAAATTTCGGTGGATTTCCTCATGCGGTTTACAAATTCCGGCGAAACGACGACGTACGCCGGCGTCATGAAGGAGGCGTTGGGTCCACCGGGAGCATTAGCCGCGCAAGTTTGTGTCATAATCACCAACGTTGGCGGTTTAATTCTCTACCTAATCATCATCGGTCAGAATCAAATTTACTTTTTTTATTTTTTACTCTTTACAACCGCTAGTAAAATATTAAAAATAGAGAACAAATTTGTAAAATTTTTAATTGTTGGTTACTTACGCTTATTATGAAATTTTCAATTTGGGTTTTTTAGCCAACCCAGTTTGAGTTGTGAAATTTTTGTTTGGTTCTTTTCTTAAATCTTCATTCTTTTGGTATCAAAAGAAAGTTACTTAGAGAAATGGGTTATTTTCTTAATGTTTGTATGTTACTTGATGTAATGGAACATCAGGGGATGTGTTATCTGGAAAGCAAAATGGAGGTGAAGTTCATTTGGGCATTTTGCAACAATGGTTTGGAGCTCAATGGTGGAATTCCCGGGAATTTGCTTTGCTTGTCACCTTGGTCTTAGTTATGCTTCCATTGGTCTTGTTCCGACGTGTAGGTTAGTTTTAATTATTGAATACTTTGTTATAACAATGTTTTCTAGCATTTCAAATTGAAAGATATTCAATGACATATCATGATGACTAGTGTTCTTTTTGGTGTCATGCTGTTTTGAAATTGGCAGAGTCCTTGAAGTACAGTTCTGCAGTATCAACTCTTCTTGCAGTGGTATTTGTTGGCGTATGTTGTTGGTTGGCTATTGTTGCTCTTGTGCAAGGAAAAACACAAACTCCAAGATTGTTTCCTAAGTTAGACTACCAAACCTCCTTCTTTGACCTGTTCACTGCAGTTCCTGTTGTAGTCACGGCCTTCACATTTCATTTTAATGGTACTTAAAAGTTTGCATTATTGACTACATAGTAGTTAATTGCGCCGCAATAGCGCTGCGAGCCGCGCTGTAAGGGCGTTGCGGTGCCTTGCCACAAGAAACCGCGCCACGCCGCATCAGAACGCAATAGTGGCCATTGCGATCGCATTTGCGGCCATATTGCTATCATAAGGCAAAATGTCAATTTTGTCCTAAATTTAAATGTATAACAAAAAATTTAAGGGTTTTTTAATCTATCCGCGTCTCTCTCTGTCACAAAAAATGTTTCTTTTTGTCAGTATTTCTGTCATATATCTATTCCGCTATTTTCGCAACCGCAACCCGCTATAACGCTATAGCGTTTTTCGGTGTTGGCCGCAACATGCCGCAATCCGCATTTGATAACTATGATTGACTAGTGGCTTTGCTCTTTTTTTTAAGGGCATAACTAGAAAATTTTTATGTTGATTATTGGTTTTATTTGCAGTGCATCCGATTGGGTTTGAGCTTGCCAAGCCATCTGAAATGACAACAGCAGTTCGATTAGCATTAATGCTTTGTGCTGTTATCTACTCTACAATAGGTCTATTTGGGTACCTGTTGTTTGGAGATTCAACCCAGTCAGACATTCTCATCAATTTTGATCAGAATGCTGACTCTACAATTGGTTCCTTGCTCAACAATTTAGTACGTGTAAGCTATGCACTTCACATCATGTTGGTGTTCCCTGTGGTGAACTTCTCTTTGAGAGCCAACATAGATGAAGTCCTCTTCCCCAAGAAACCCCTGCTAGCCACAGACAACAAAAGATTTATAATCCTCACTCTGGTGCTTCTAGTCTTCTGTTACCTTGCTGCTATAGCAATCCCAGATATTTGGTACTTCTTTCAGTTTTTGGGATCAACTTCTGCAGTGTGCCTTGCCTTCATTTTCCCTGGCACTATTGTTTTAAGGTAATCTATCTCCCATAATCTTATATTCTTATTAACTTCATATTAAATATGACAAATTGAAAAGGAAAATAAATGAATAAACCTGGCTGGTTATTTTCTTTGTTTCCAATGACAGGGATGCTCATGGTATATCAACAAAAAGGGACAAAATTATAGCACTGGTTATGATTATACTAGCTGTGGTGGCAAGTGTGATAGCCATTTCCACCAACCTGTACAATGCTTTTAGTAGCAAGTCATAAAAGTTGGTACTCTCTTTACTCCCCTTTTATTGATAGTTTTATTAGAGGGGAAGATAGGGGTGGTGGTGGAGGGAGAGAGAGACTATTGCAGACGTATTTGGTAGTTGTGGCCTTGTGGGTCTTGTGCTGTTTTGGTGTTTTGGATGCCTTGTTGTTTGTTGTAGAATTCATATATCTTCAACAGAATTGCTGTGTAAAATATCAAATATCAAAGCAATGAAATCCAAATGTCCAGTTGAAGGGTAAGTTTGGGTCACCATATCTTACAAGGTTGTGCCGTGCAAGGATCAAAATATTAATCAGTTGTGTGCGAACCTCTTTATTGTTTGAATGGCGTAGGAAATAGAATAGCATTTGGCACTTAATATATCTTCTTATAAATTATGTCCCTTTCATTAGGGCCTTACTCCCATGTCATGGTCATGAAGACTGGGAGGTTGTGCAAATACTCTTACCAGGATAATTCTAGGGCTTATATATATATATATATATAGAAAATGACAATTAAAATGTAAATACGTAAAAAAAGTTAAAAAAGAAGAAGCTATCTGTAATTAAATATTGACATTTACGTAAAAAAAAAACCGTGTATTATATATTAAATATTGACATTTATGAAAAAAAAAAAACCGCTTTTTCCTTTTCTTTTTTCTTTTGTATTATATTATATAGAATGTAGATGATGATGTGCGTCGGTGTTGTGAACGTGGAAACCGTGTATTATATTATATAGAATGCAGATGATAATGTGCGTTGGTGTTGTGAACGTGGATATGGTCGCATTATCTGAAAACAGCTAGATAGTGACGGAAAGATATGAAGATATGATATTGGTACGTTGTTGTTCTTTTCTTTTCTTTTTTTATTTAATAGATACTAAGAGGTATCCCCACACAATCTTTTCTGACCACATTATTTTTGAAGTACAACTGAGAAGAAGCATATTTCATTCCAAGAATTTGCATTACTCAATGATCGAACCCTGGGCGCATTGGAATGTTATAATTGCTATTTGCTAACGCAATATGGATTGAATCAATTTTAAAGCAAAAATTATCTTATTCAATCCCTTTGATTTGATCATTTAATCATCTATTTGGTTTATTTTTTTTTAAAATTTAATCCAATCTAATTTTATTCAATTTTGATTAGATTGGTTTTCGACTTCTAAAAAAACCTAAAATTTCAGTCAAATAAAATTATAAATCACTATCAATATCAAAATAAAATCATTCAAAATTATAAACCAATGAAAAATTCAAGTCTTTCAAACTAAAATAAATCTTAAAATTCGTGGTGAGTTAAAATAAATTAATAGACAATAAAAAATTAAAACAAGAGCGCACTTGATCCATATCTCCTAGGTAGTCTGCGACAGTGTCACATCACATGCTATCGCATGGGCAATTCTATTACAAGTCGAATCAACTCTCTCCATAGGGCTATCCTCGTTGATAGGCCCTATGGGATTAATTGCACTGGATTTTCAGGAATCAGAACCTTCACATAAGACCTTATTGTTAATGGGCTGCATGGCCTAATTTCCTATGTTAGCAGGTTTCAAACCTTCGAGACATATTTCAATAATAAGTGGTTTGGAGAGATTACGAAGTTAAAAAGGATAAAATGCTTTCACCAAAAAGAAAAAAGAAAATGCGTGTACATATTATTTTCTAATTACTTCTTTCTTGCTCGTCTCCAACAATCGATGGCGGTGGAAGATTAGGAACACCGGTGTTGATATACTAATCTCCTTTGTGAAAGTTTTTGTCAAGTTGCATCGCTTTTAAATCAAATTAAAGATCTTTCAACCTTAGTAGTCCACTCCATGCCATTCTATTGACTAGTTGAATAATGGTAGCAAAGCTTAAAGGTGATATGACACATACAAGTAAGACTTGCGAATCCGTCCAAGCCGAAGTTTAAAAGACCAGAGTTTGATCGCGAATCTGGGTTAAATAGGGTGGATCACTGGATCTGGTTATAATCGAGTACGAGTCAATCAAATAAGAAAACCGTCCAACCCAGTACAAAACCTTCAAATATTAATTTGATTTTCTCAATGCTTTATTTAAAAAATAAATACGTGTACAACCTGATTACCTGAATGGACACGATCCGAATTTCCTCAAGTTGGTTAAAATTGGGTTTAAAGGTTTTTTTTCCCTTTCTTTTCAAAGACTAATCCAACCCAAGCTAACTTTGTTTAATTGATTTAGACATGTTTTTTTTTTTGTGTGTCAAGTCATGACTAGTATATTGATCTTGGATCAAGATGTTCTCTTAGATATCTATGGACGAGATACATTCGAGTTAGCAAATCATTGTACACAGCATAGCCAAAGGAATGAAATGTGCACAATGACAACATAATAATAATAGAGAAACAAATGTCCATACATTTAGGTTTTACCTCCTATTTATAGAGTTTTACTTGTGGATAGTGTAATTCTAGACCTTTGATACTTTCTGAGGACCCATGTCCAAATTCATAGCTTATTAGAATTCGTGGCAATCAAGGATTCTTTCTTTTATTTCCTTTAGTTTCCTCTTTCCCTAGCCCTTTTTAGGGCCTTCTAGACTATACGCCTCTAATATGGGCCGATAACAAGACCTAAATCTTCCCATAAGTTAATCCAACCCTAAATTTTCCCAAGTTAACCCCTAGCAGAGCTTGTTGAAAACACATGAAGCACTAGGAAGGGAACCAGAGAACCACAACCTTCCTCCAGAGTCCAGACCAACATATAAGACAAGTAAAAGATTCCAGCAATGAGCAGCAAATTGCACATACGAAATGAAAAAAAAACCAAAATAGTAGTTGAACTATAATCTTCTATTAGATTTATTCAAAAGATACACAGCAATTTCCAGTCCTCCTCAAAAATGCCTCCTGGCCAGCTTAATGTCTCATATCCTGATTTTTATATGCTCCAAACCAACCCCCTCCCACTCCCAAAAAAACACAGGCAAGAAGCTCAAGTAAAAGTCATGATGACACATCATACCTCTGATCCTGGAACCTTTTCATCAAGCTCAACTTGAATCTCTCGACATCTGCATCCTCAAGTGAATTTGGTGCAGACCTAATAATTGAAATGGCCCCAGCACGATGCAAGGATGCAAGAACTTCATCTATAACAATGAAGTATTATATCCCAATTAGTAAAAACAGATAAGAGAACTACTAATTGCAGCACCGGGCTGCCCTATTTTACTAAATGGCTAAAATTTCTGGTTCACTATTTAGGTAGGACCACATAGCTACTATTGATCTCAATTATCTACCTCTCCACCAGCATGTTAATAAGCATATTTTTTTATTAAAAGAAAAGAAAAGAATAGTCTACTTAGAACAAAAACTAGTAAGTAATAATATGCATAAAAGAACACTTAAATAGAATATACAAAATTAAGACTTTAAAGTGCCACCTGAGTGTGACAGTGCATCAAGAGCATTCAACGCTGCTTTCCGTGTCCGGTCATCTTTAGCCGTACTTAACATATTTAAGAGCCCTTCAACTCCACCCAACTCAAGTATCTTCATCCTTCTTTCATCTTTTGAGCAAAAGGAAGGTGAATTTTTTTGAATATAAACTTATGCAGGAATGGAAGATTTTAAAAGGTAATAAATCACCAAGTCCTATCCTTAGTCAGTTTCATGAGATAATTGTTCACTGGTAATTGAAAAACTATATATAGACAACAATAAAATGTTACGAGCATAGAAAATGTAATTAGATACTCAATAAGTAGTTACCTAACGTACAAACTAGCTAAACCATGTCAAGGAAACTTGCCGGTTACAGACAAGAACTCAGTTTTGTATCATTACAGTATCTGTGCTTAGTCATGAGAGAATATAACTGAGGAAAAGGTAACTCTTTTAGCTGTCAGATCCAGAAACAGCGGCTCAAATAAAATCTTAGTAACTATTTCATGATCAGTTCAACAACAAGGTCTCATTCCATAAATCATTTATCTAAGTTCAAAATCTCCCATCAACTCTCCCCTTTAACCGGAATTTTGTCATCACACGAGCAAGCTGAGATTAATACTAAATATAGATTAATACCAAAATATCACTAATATAAAGCAGAAGGATAATGCAAATATGCTTGTTGCAAGAATAGGAATCTTTTCTGCAAAACAACTACGCTAATATACAAATGACTAATACCCCACAAGGTGCTTCAATATATATGTGTGCCAAAGAAATCAGGGTCATAAAATATTAATAGCAAGTGATTGGTGACAGAAAGATATAGATAATGTAAATTACCATCTATTGCAAAACGAGTCAATCTAGAAGCTCCCATCCTTTTAAACAAGGGATCCTTGACACGCAAAAGGGATACAGACTGCTGCATCAAATTCTCTCCTGAAAATTATTATGTTAACAACACTGTCAGGCTTGAACCACCAAGTGAAAATGAAGGCTTTTCAAGTTGAAAATTGCTGCAGGACAATTGCTGATAGTTGGAAAATACCCATGTAAGGAAAGAACTGGTATCCTGCCACAGCTGCGGTCCCAAAAAATAGTGTCTTTAATAGCCACCCAACTTTTCTCTCAGCTTCATCCTCAATGGATAGCTCATCTGGGAATCAAAAGAGCTACTACAAGTGAAGTTGAGTAACATAATTGCAGCTCACACAAAGAAACCAAAAATTGAAAATAGAAAATAAAAAATAAAAAATTAAAAAATCATTTTCTTTGTATTTTAAAATTCCAGATTTTGACATAATGATTCAATCCCAGAAATTCCCCAAAATCAAAATCAAGTACCTATCATTTACTACTAGAACTACAAGTACAAAATTCCATTTTTTTTTTCAACAATAGATTAGTCATATATAATTTCTGGTCCTTCTCATACTCAACAATATGATTTCATAACCGAACCAATTGGTCATACATTCCTATAATTTTTTTATTTTCAAGTACGGATAGAATAAAACAAGATCATACCTTTGACATTATTTGATGAAAAATTACGAGGTCGCAGATTGACCCCAGTTCTTCTTCTACATAAATACTGAAAAAACGAGGGAAAAAAGCGAGAGTTATTAATAAAATAAATAAGTTAATGGGTACCCTTTTCACCAAAAAAGAGAGAGTTAATGGGTACCTACTACCCAGAAAACAATTATGAAATTCAAACATGAAATGAATTTGTAAATGAATAATGAAGAAGATGGATTGCACAATTAGGGTTAAAATTGATCAGAAGCAAAAACAGAGGATTAGAGAGAACTTTACATTAGAGAACTGAGCTGCTAGGGCGCGCATTGTGCGAAACGTGCTGAAGCTCACAAGTGACAACACTCGCTTACCTTTCTTCATTAAAATTTTCTCAAGAACCGAATACCCATGATACACATCACAAGGTCCAGACCCGAGTGTGTGATTCGGTTCGGGTTGAGAGTGATGCTCGATTTGACCCGGGAGATAGGAAGTCAGTATTGCTGGGCAAGAGAAGAATGGGCCATAAAGCCCAATTATATGATTTTAGGCCATGAGCTTATCGGACGCCATAGAGTATTTTGCAAATTATGTTAATAGCATTAGATATGGGGTTTTATAATTCTCATTTCTTGCAAATTATGTTAAATTGTTAATAACATTATGTGTTAGAAAAAATTATATATGCATATCAGTACAGAAATCGAAGGGTGTATAGGAAAATTATAATTATTATGTTAAATGAGAATTATAAAACCCTTAATATAATGCGTATTTATTTTATAACTATTTGGTCTATTTATTTTCGTACTATTTTTTTTTTTGGTGAAAAATTTTCGTACTATTTGATTATAAGTTATAACTCAACCAATAATAAAGGTGGTAGAAGAGCGAAAAAGGCAAAAGGAATGTGGTCTAATATTGTGATTTAACGGTGTAAAGGAAAGTAGGTAGAGTATGCATAATATCTTATTTTAATTATTATATATTATTTTTACAATATTTATATTTCTTTTTGACATAAACCTTAGCCAACGAATCATTTTGGTCTGAATAACTGAGTTAAGCGTTTAATACTTTTTAACATTTAAGTTAATTTTCAAAGTTAATATTGTTAATTCATATAAATTAGGGAATAAAAAAATAAAAAAATCTTAAATTTTAGAAATTAATAAAAAAATATTTTGCACAGAAAAAACTTTTACTCTTCTTGTATTGATGTCCCTTATTTTTTATTCAAGACTTTATCATAATTTTCCAAACATTAAAAAAATAAAATTTAATGTGCTAATAGATGTAATCGTAACCCTATTGTCACCATTAATCACAATATCATATGATTTTGAGTTCAATTTTTGGGTATATAGTTATGTTAAAAATTTGATAGGAGAATTTTTGTTACTTTTATAGTCTTGCCCAATTCAAATTAAATTTATTGAGTAATTGATAAACTAATGGAGAAATAAAAAATACTGAATTAATTTCATGTTATTAGTTTCTACACGCTGTTAGGTTCTGTTATTAGTTATTGGGTGTACGACTACTAATTTTTCTCATATTTTCTCGCCCTATCATGATGAAAGTTGACTTCAATTTACCTAAAAAAAATGACTTCACGACTATAGAGTTTTCTAGCTCTCACTTTTCTCTTGTAAGACTACCGCTCTGGCGCTCTCCACTGGTGGATCAACTTACGACTTGGAGTTCATCGTCCAGAATTTCATACTTTTCCGTTACTTGAGTAGCCAAAACAAGCCGGTCTTTGTTTATTTATTATTTTTTTGCTAAGGTCTATTTAATCTACCTTCTTGTAATAATATGTATAAACTTGAGCAAGAAGGATTTTTTTAGAAGCGAAAAGTTGTTTCTGTTGGGTATGACTCATACTTCGCATGGTAATGATGACCTTTATTAGTTTGGGTTTGGGCATATGAATAGCTGTTATTAGATTTTTTAATCATATTTATATTTTACTTGTAAACCGAGTGACTTGTAACGAGTGATCAATATTAATTATTTTTTTTATAAATTTAACCGGGATATTAAGTATTCAAATTTAATTAATATGACAAGTTCATCCTGATTTAATCGCTTTTTTGTTTTATCGACTTTGTGTGATTGTCGATTTCCAACCGTTTCTCCACAATTAGAATTCAGAAAATAACTTTTTTGTGAAAATGAAAAGAAAATCTATTGATGTATACAAAGAGAATTTTAACCAATATTGTATATATTGGAAATTTTTCTAATGTTAATTGATTATTTTTTTATAAAATTAATCGGGTTATTAAGTATTCAAATTTAATTAATATCACGAGTTCATGTTGATTTTAATGACCTGGGTTTTTAACATCTACTTGTATTAGACTTAATTGAGGGAATACGTTATAAGCATTGGTGTTTGACCGGATTCCGAGATGGATAAACTTAATAGATGCATTATTGATTAGGGTTATGTTAAATCTCTTTCGAACCTATATATATATATACTAGATCTAAGTCCTATGAATTATCATGCTTCTATTGCACAAAAGTTATCATTTTCAGAAAAGGTAATAAAGAAAAAGATTCAAGCAATTAAGCAAAAGTTCTTCTTCAAGATAGTCCAATTAGGTATATATGCAAGTTCCTCTTCGAAAGTGATTGATATATTATGTTTTATGTATCATGCATACTTCTATCTTTGCGTAATTTGTATGATACTTAATATAAAATATTCAAAATGATTACTCCAGTCTCTAGACAACATTAACCATATCTTCACCCGTCCAAGTCAAACAGAGTTGCATCAAATTAACATATAAAAAACTTATACTAATTACAATGATAATTATCGAAGATTGGTTCAACGAGTAAATAAAGAGGAATGATCAATTTACAATTTTTTTATTATAAATTTTTGCAAATTACATTATGTACTCAAGGAAATACATAGTGTAAGAATTTGTAACCTAATATACTTCCAAAAATACATAATTTAATTCTTAAGAATTTATAAACAAAAAAATTTACAAATTTAACCTGAAACAAATATACCATCAGTCCATATATTATTATCGTTATTCTATTCGTAATGCAGAGTACTACACTTTCAAATTTTCGAGACCGACGGTTTTAAGTGACGTCGTTTTCATAAATTGTATAATATTATTTTTCAAATGCTATAGCTGTTCATCTATCCAGCCAATTCCATGACATCAACCTTTTTCTGTGGCGCTTTATGGGATTAGTCGCAACCACATCGCAGGCATGAAACTAAACACAAAAACACAACAATATCTCTGCCTTTCAAATACTATCCAGAAAATAACAAGTAGACAAATACAGTTGAAAAAATCTTTGAAATGTCTCTCTTAGAAATCAGAATTCCCCCTCTCTGCCATTGTCTCGTGTGGTGGATTTTGCTGGTTGTGAAGAAGAAGCTACGGACAATGGACACCTCAAAAACCCATAGTCCTTTATATGTTGACTAGTAATATATGGACAATGTTCCATTTATTATTTGTTATATTTTTAACCTAGGGGAATTAATTTCTCCTGTTGCACATATATCAAAAATCGTACCGATACTTTCTTGTAAGAGATATATTTTACTTATGTTGTGGGAAAGAAATTATCTCATGTTATAAAAATAAAAGTATAAGTGGGACCTATAGGTAAAAGGAGAGAGAAAAAAGAGTGGTGAGACTCAATCTTTTTTGTGTATAAGAAAATTGTTTATCTCATGTAAAATAAAATAAACATAATCATTTTTTTAAACGGTGAATCCCACGTGAATTTGTTTGTGCAGGAGACAATAACTTATCATCAATATTGTTTATTAACCCTATATGAGCTATCTGATTAATATAATTTTCAGCTTATATTTTAGATACTGCAAATCAAGTTTGTTATAGTATCTCATGTGCAGCTTATCACCAAAAAATAAAACGAAGTTATTTGTTTTATTTTATATTTAAATAATATAAACAGATGTTCATAAAATACATGATAATTTAGACAGAGATAACATATTATTATGTACTCATTGTAATATCGATATAATTAATTAAAGGAAGATTATACTTATCACAGAGTTTTGCTTATAATCTCTTATAACCACTTTCTTTGTTTTTGGATTAAAATCAAATCAACGGCTCTCACTTAATGTTATTTTGTAATTGGTGATTTAATTTTGTTCCAAAGATAAAAAAAAAATGATTGTAAAAAATTATAAACAAATTAAAATAAGTTACAGATAACCTCTTCCAAAGTATACATACATTTTTGTATAAAAAAAGTATACATAAATTTATAAGTATATGACTTTATAGTTAACTAAAGACCTAGAAGATGGTGATTACAAAAAAAAAAAAAAAAAAACACCTAGAAGATGGGATTGTTATCCCACTGATCAGCATTTGTTAACTCATCATCGATCTCACGAGTTATGACAATGAAATTGGCATTGATGATACTGATCAATTCTCATGTCAATTGTACTTCATACATATATATATATATATATATATATATATATATATATATATATATATATATATATATATATATATATATATATTGACTTATTACAATTTGTTTGGTATAGGTCCAAGGCCTAACCATAGATGATAGCTATATATAGAGAATCAGTGTGTGTCTTGGGACTTCGGCAAATGGGTCTTGTTTTAATGAATCAGGCATTCAGGCGTGCATTCTTCATATCTAGGCACGCATATGATCACAATGTTTATATTGTCAGTGTTCAGAGGCGTGTAGATCACTAGATTGCACACCTAGGAACTCATGTAGCTAAGCTAAATATATCGTATTTTGGTGCTTTAGGCGAGTAGGTGTACAAATTGCATGCCTGGGCGTCCGTATGACTAGTCTTCCCACTATTTTTGTGTTTCATGCATAGTTTGAATTGTACTTGTTGGATTTATACGATCTTAATCTAATTCAAAAGATTGAAAAAAAAAAAAATTACAGTTTCTATGAAAAGCTCGATATATATATTATATATATATATATATATTATATATATATATAGAATATAACTTCTATAAAATGCTTGTTTTGCCCAAAACTTATTCCAATCACTATGATTTTCCTCAGTCTTAAAGATGCGTCCATGGCTCTTTGTTGTCCTTGTCTCATCTAAGCGCATCTTTACTCCAATTAGTTCAATATACTTGCAAAAAATGCAAGAATCACTTATATTTATCATTCTTTTCAAAACATGTATAGGTTTGACATTTTAATCATAATATCTCAGTTTCTTTTTGACTAGATTTAGAAATTAATTAGCATTTTTTTGAGAGATTTTTTTACCGATTCATGGATTAATCGACTAATTCGATTGAGTAAGACTTGTTCGGAATAATCAAGTGTGAGTGAGTAGTGGTGAAAAAAGTATCACATTGGCTAGACATACAGACCAAGTGATGACCATATAAGTGCAAAAGACCCATAAATCTACAGCTTAAGGTTTTGGGTTTAAATGTGGTGTCAGTCCACTTATTGTGGTTTATCGCTTGGTCCATAGATGGATCCCTTGCAAAGGGTCTTGGGCTCCCTTGTACCATTTCCAACAGTGGTATCAGAGCCAGCGATTTGGCTGGGCTAAGGCCTCCGCAAAAGGCTATAGTGTGACCCTAATATATATTTGAAGAGAAAAAGACTTCCACAGAAGTTACCCTTAGGGTAAGAATGATATTGGGCCTCATATATTTATCATCTTGGAAATAATCAAGTGTGAGTGAGTAGTTTGAAACATTTTACCACATTGGCTAGACACGTTCTTTGATGACTATATAAGTGCAAAAATTAATAAACCTACAGTTTTAAGGTTTTTTTTTTTGGTGTAGTCTACTTATTTTTTATTTTTTAGATGTATCCCTTGCAAAGGGATTAATCCACTAATACCATTCCCAACAAAAAGACAAGATTGCAAGTGAGGAAAAACTCTCCTCTATCTAGTATTTAACACATTTAATATACTCAAAACTCAAACTCAAGACAACTAATTAAATTATTTAACATATTTTAGTTCTTTAAAACATAATAAATTATGAATTTGTCAAGTATAAATTTGAGCACAAATTATTATTTTCAAATATTCAACCTCACTGAATAATTATAACTAAGAATTTATATCACATACAAAATATTGAAACAATGAATTTAAGCCTTTTAACTTATAGGATCTTCAAGTAATATATATATTCTTTATCAATATAAAATTTTATCTCTCACAATTAAATTTCTAACATTTGTTCCCGAATTTGAGTCTAATTCATATACCACTACCCCAAGATCCATTACCACATATTTGTAAAGCATACATGCATATATAGGTCCCAATTTCTTGGCTTTATTATTTATATTATCTTTCATACATTCTTGAATTGTCACCAATCCCCGATGCAACATGTTTCTTGCTACCTGTCCATGAACAACAGAAGCACATACTCAACTTTATACTTTTAATAAATTTTGTTTCCATTGTCATATTGGCATGTGAATGTACTTTTCCAAAGTGCAACTCACGTGAGTTTTGCTAGCTAGCAAGTCACAAGAATCCTAGAAATACTGCTACGCAAGGGTAAAGTATATGTCAAGATGTAAAGTTGTGTCATTTCAATAGAGAGAAAGAAATAGATAAGGAGGAGAGAGTTGACAAAAAAAAATAAAAATATGGATCACACTAAGAGTGAAAGGATATAAGTTATGTCATTTAAAAGAATAAATATTTTTCTCATATTACAAACGCAAAAATATTAGGGACAAGAAAGAAATAGCTGACAGAAGATAAAATTCAAATTTGAACGAAGAATCAGCTAGAAGATAAATATATTGGCAGCTATAATTCATTTTAGGGTTTTCGTTTTATCCTTTAACATGACACAACAAATTTTCCTACATATATATATATATATATATATATATATATATATATATATATATATATATATAGGTACGCAAAATGAATCACTATAACATTACACAATCATTTTTCCTACAACACAACTCTTATAAAAACCCTTCATTTTATCCTCTGGAATACGCGTATATCCCTTTTTTCTGCTTCAAATATATATATATATATATATATATATATATATATATATATATATATATATATAGTCAGGATAATTTTATACCAGTGTAAGTTACACTCTCAATCTTATCCGTTGATTCCATTTATATCTAACGGCTCAATCTTTTTAGTAATGTGAGCCATTGAATACAAGTGGATCAATGGTCAAGATTGAGTGTAAGACTTCTAACTCTTACACAGAATATCCTGCTTTTATATATATATGAGGTGGGATCCTTTGACACCAGTGTCAAATTTGAAATAACTTTTACACAGAATATGATCTGCTTCCTATATATATATATATATATATATATATATATATATATATATATATACGGGAAAAACTATTTTTATGTCACATGACATAAGTTTTTCTCTCTTACACAGCCTTCATAACTGTGTCATCTTTTTCTTTTCTTTTCTTTTATTTTTTTCTGGTGGTGGAGCTCATTAATTTATCTCTATGACATGAGATAACTATCTCTTTTAACACGAGATTAATAAAACTCATATATAAAAGCAGAAAAAGGCATCCGCAATCAGTTCATCTTTATATAAAGAGACAAATATTTCATATCTATTTTTCAAATAATTCGGAATGTCACGAGAAACTTTTCTGAATTGAACAATAGAATTGTCTACATAATTGAACGCTTTCTTTATTGTTTTATTCCGTGCCCATTATTTTGGTCGCATAATATTATACAAAAGGACGCCAAAACTTTGTACAGGTCAGCAACATATATCATATTGCTATCACTCATATTCAATTATTCATCATAACACGTACCAATTTTATATAATTTTCTAAATAATAATGTCCCTCTAATGTGTAATAATATATACATAGGCAGAATGATTTAGTAATTAATCAATTGGCATTATACAATATATATAGATACATGACTTCAATCATACCAAAGCATTTCATCGTACATATCATATTCATCAATCATGGAACATGGAAGTAAAAACAATCAAATCAAACGGAATCTTCTCAGTTTCCAATTTTATTGCAACTAACAACTCCAAGAAGGACAATGCTTCTCACTCCGGCTAAAATGGGTATTAGGTTAATAAGCATAAAAACTGATCCGGAGCATATAGCACAAAGGAGGGACAGCATTTTATATATAATTTTATAATTTAAATATATATATATATATATATATATATATATATATATATATATATATATATTATTATCCAATTATAAGGATAGGAAAAACAAAAATATAATGATCGTAATAGAGATTCGTTTTGCGTGCCAGACATTTAACTATATAACAAATTAATTTTTTTTGCATAGTGCATAATTGAGATAATATTAGTATTGTAAATACATAACTTATGTAAGTAAATAAGTAAAAAAATATTCAAATATGTCCATTATGATTTATTTTTTGAAAAAAAAATCCTATATTTTTGTGTATATATATATATATAATGGGTTTTATATTTCGCGCCGGTTCTGATACATGACTGGTCCATTGCTTCAACCGAATCGATTATATAACTGGTTTATCGGTTTACGGGTCGACCCGACCAGATCAGTCCGGGTTTAATAACACTGGATATTAGGTTAATAAGCATAAGGAGAAGAGAGCGAGCATACAGCACAAAAGAGGGAGAGCATTTTATTTGCTTTTAGTCTTTTTGAAGGGAAGCATATATATATATATATATATATATATATATATATATATATATATATATATATATATATATATATATATATATATATATATATATATATATATATAATTTGTATCAGATTTCTACATTAAACATAATTAATAAAATTGCTCGTGAACCTCACCATGCAAGCCTACACTTTCTCTTTAATTCTTTATTTGTCCGCAAAATTTACCTACTCATCAATTATTGATTTCTGAGCCAAAGCTAGGGAATATTATTTTGATTGAAATAAAAGGCACTCAATGTATATATACAGTACGTAAGGTTGCTGGAATAGACTTTGAGAGACTCATTATGTGTCAAGACAAACTGCTTACCTGTATAATTTTGTATTTTTGCAACATTTTCATGATACCATCAAATACATGGATAATGACTCAGTCACGGTCATTCAACTAATTTTTGTTCAGTATTGTCACCTTTTCATGATGTGCCATTCATTTTCGGTGGTGTATATGTATATATATATATATATATATATATATATATGTATATATATAGATATAACAGTAAATGTGAGCTATTTATTTTAGTGAACAATATGTTATTTTTTTTAAAAAATTGTAAATATATTGAAAATATAATAACCATATATGAATGGTCAATATTAGTTTTTCTTAAAATTAGTCTTGACTATCCATCTAATATTAAATAATCTAAATTAGCTCTTCCGATGCTATACTCTCATCTCTCTCTGTATATATATAATACAAATTAGTAACAGATTACCATTTGTGTATCCTCTATGGTTATTGTGAAGGAAAGAAATCTCCATACAAATTTAGTTTTATCAAGAAAATTTACATTAATTAATAAAAATACAGAAAGCGAAACTCGAATTTTAAACTACGATTACAAAAGTCTTTATAATATCCATTCTAGTGCATCATTAATTCTCTTAAAATTAAGTTTAATATGTATATAAAATCTAATTATTTTTTAAGACATGAATCACGGACTAAAGATAATATCAATGTATAGAAATTAATTAAAGATAGAGGCATCCTGATAGATAGATTAACAATACATAAACCTACCTAGAAGCAGTATCATATGCATAACGCTCCAAGAAAGCATTTTGCTCGAGGTTGAGGTGAAAAATTGGGGATCAGAGAAAACCTAGATGGGCATTAATGGAATCTAAAAGACTCTAGGAGAGTTCAGAGCAACAAATACTTTTATGGAAGGCAAGAGACAAAGGTAAGAGCAGGATAAGTGTATGGAGGATATTGTTTTGTTGTGATGATTAATGGGCACACATGTGAAGAGAGGTGGTACATTATTTGTCCTTGTGGAATGGTGACAATACCGGAAGCAACAAGAAGTAACAGCTATAAATACAAATATATACGTATTTATATATGATCTAGATCCGTGTCATTATATGTGTATGCATGTACACATCTGAATCTATATGTACGATTTTTTTTATTTTTTTTGATACATTATGTATGATTCAATTCATACGATAGATTTCTTATGTCTCAGTACATGCTCATTATTAATTGGTAGATAAAAGATAAGGGTATTTATATATTTCTAGATCCGTGTCATTATATGTGTAAATGTACACATCTGAATCTATAAAAACATTTTTTTTATTTTTTAAAAAAAATTATGTACGACCAATGTCAGCACGAAAATCTTATGTCTCAGTACATGCTCATTATTAAATGAGAAATATAAAACCCATAAAAGAAAGCTAGGAGTGTTTACAAAACAGTTTAAGATTTTGGAAGAATTATTATTTATCATAATTTATATACCCAAGTAATTTACATTGTAAAGAATGGATGCATGTATTGTCCATATTTCAAATTTAAAAGAGCTCCTGCTTAAAATTAAAAAAAATATATTTAAAGTTATTACGCACTTTTAATAGTCTTTAAAATTTACAGCATTTTTGGATCCCAAAATAATCATTTAAAATTTTAATTTGATAAATCCCTCAGAGTTTTAAGGAGAGAGTTGTCCTTGGCAAGTGTAAATACACACTGATTCACGGACATATGGATGTGTGAAAAATTACTTGATCTAAAATGTTATGCTGCTTGCTTAGTTTGTAAAAAATAAATATTTTGAAGGTAAATGTTATTTCCCTTCATCATCGTGATTCATGGAAACTTGCATACGATTTCACGTATATTACGATTTTTCTAATATCCAAACACTTTTACGTTTTTACGATTTTTTTACATTACGATTTTATATTTTACGATTTTTTAATTAAATTAGTAATAACATTAATCTTAAGTATATACGATTAGGTCGGTTAATTAAATTAGTAAACATTGTATTGCTTATATTTAGCGTATTCTTTCACCCATCATTTTAATTAGCTATTGGCACCCTTTTGTAAATAGATCACAAAATAAAAAAGTTTTGTTTACCAAAAAAAGAAAAGAAAAGAAGTGTTAGACATGCACGACTCAATATTCAATTAAAAAAAAAAAAACCTATTCTAGAAGCCATCCGTAGGTAATCATGTTATCTGGTTTTTTTCTTTATCATGCTTGCTAAAAACAACCGCAAAATAGGAATAATTGAGTGCAGTCATTTCAGCATCAGTGATTTTAGAGTACCAGATATATTAATTGAATGTGTGGTACAGTACTGCACATCATATTAATTAATTATATATAGAACATCCATATCATAATGTGAATATCCTATTCTGAAATATATATTTAGAAAATGACATATAATTAATTATGACAATAAATGTGGTTCATAGCTAATGGAAGCTGATTTGTTTAGTGGAACTGTATGCATGGTATTGAGCCAGCTAGCACATGTAATTCATTTATTTATAATAAGAGTGATTACAAGTTTGTTTTAATACAATGCTTGATCAATTTATAGCCTGAAACTGACCCGAACCCTAATCAACCCTTCCATTTAAAATATATATCACTTTGATGTCTCATGATATAAGAAGGGTAGAATGGCACGTGTGGAGAGAGAGGGAGAAAGAGGACAAAGTTTCATTGCTGGTGATGGAAGAGAGAGCGTGAGGAGAGCCTAAAAAGCCCCCGTGAGGAGTGTTTGGAGGCATTCCAAAATCACAACTAAACATCCTTTTGTTGCTTCTCCTTCACTTCTTTCGATGGCAAATTTTTCACCATCACGAGCTCATGATTCCTCTTCTCCCATTCTCTCCAACTCACAACTCAAATTATATGCTAGCTAGATATTCCAAAAAATTTCATATATACATATATATAACTAAAATATAAATATTTAATAAACCCTATACACTAAACTAATTGCATTAATGGCTCTGGATATGTATTATATATACACATGTAATTATAACTTGCACCCACATCAATAAATAAATTTCTTAGCAAAAGAAAGAAATTCTTCAAAAAATGGGCAAAGTGGAAAGTTCTAAAAAATATAACAAAAGGGTATTTTTGTAACTTGAGTGAGAATCTATGTAGTATTTCTTTGTGAAGAAACTGAGACAAACATGTGGGAAGAAAGCAAGACGTCATCAAGATTTGGAAGCTCATCCCTTCTTTTAAACGACCACAGAGATCTGCAGAGTTTATATAGCAAAAGAAAAGCATAGGAGAAAAACAAAACCAGGTCGAAACACGATCACAAAAGTAGAGAGAAAAAGAGAGCACACTATGGCTTCTAGAGAGCAAAAGAGAGCAGCACTGCATGAGAAGCTGCAACTTCTTCGTTCTATTACGAACTCTCATGCTGTAATTATTCCCTGCATTATTTTCTTACATATAACTTCCTTTTTATTCATTGGATTTTCTCTCTATATGTGGATATTCTCAGGGAAATCAATCAATTTTCTAAAAAAATGTTCAGTCAATATTGTTATCCTCCCTTCTGTTTTTCTTCTTCCTAATTCGATTCCTTTTTTGCTGGTTGAAATCATGAGTTCTTCTGTTACGAGTCGCACATTGATTGTCTATATAATTAATGTGAAGTTTATAAGACCCTGAGCACTCTCACCCTGTAAGCTAATTTTTTTAGATTGTGACTTCAAATTCCGCAGCAATTAGTGTTTTCATTGGGACCCTCGTATATACCTTAGTTAAATCTGCAACTGCCAAGTTTATATTATCATTCTAGTTTCTAGGTAGAAAATTGAACCACAAACTAGTGAAGATGATGATTAATAAACATATTATTGAAAAGTGACTGATATTGGGCCCCACAAAATAACATGATAGATGTAAATCCCATAAACATATTATTGAAAAGTGACTGATATTAATTCTCCTTAATTTGATACATCATTTATGTTGTTAACCCACGCATACTCCTATATATCCTATATCAATCACATAGTGCTTATGTAAGATAGTAATTAAATTATGCGAAATAGTTTTTTCATTTTACATGAGAAAATTTTCTCATGTTACACTCACAATTAAAAGGTGGGATCCATTTTGACTTTTTTGTTTTCTCACTTTTTTGTGGACCCCACTCATGTTTGTGTGTGTAACATGAGAAAGTATTCTCATGTAAAATGAGAAAATCAATCCCCTTAAATTATCTAATAGTTCTTGTGCTTTTACTGTGTTGGTGTGGCAGATAAACAAAACCTCGATCATAATCGATGCATCAAAGTATATCGAAGAGCTAAAGCAAAAAGTTGAAAGACTGAATCAAGACATAGCCACTGCACAAACCTCAAGTGACCAAAATACTTTGCCAATGGTATTGTATTTTCTTAATTAATTAATTCATAAAATTTAACAGGTTAATTATTCCTCTATACATATCTTGCAAATTTGATTAATTGGAGTTGCATTTTCTGGATAAAATGTATATATACAGGTTACAGTAGAAACCCTAGAAAAGGGATTTCATATAAATGTTTTTTCAACAAAGAGCTGTCCTGGTCTACTTGTTTCCATATTGGAGTCCTTTGAAGAGATGGGTATTAATGTGCTTGAAGCTAGGGTTACTTGTACGGACACTTTTCGATTTCAAGCTGTTGGAGGAGAAGTAAGATATGATTTAAGCATAAAATTATATTATAGGTGCTTTCTTGTTCAATATGCATATCATTATGTGTACTCTCTCTCATTACTCCATATTTTTTGAGGTCATATTCATTGTCGTTACGTGCAAATTATATTTACAATTTTTTTGTTTATAAAAATTTACAATCTCAATTATATATTTCGAGAAATACATGTATAAGTGAATATATTTCTCAAAATACATGTTGAGTTTGTAAATATATATATATATATATATATATATATATATATATATATATATATATATATAGGGGCAGGTTATATTTATAAACTTTTTTGTTTACAAATTACACTATATTTTTTCGGGAGAATATAAACTCTTACAAACTACATTATATTCTCCCGGAAGAATATAGTGTAATTTGTAAAAAAATCCTAAAATTTTTGATCCTGTCCCATATATATATATATATATATATATATATATATATATATATATATATATATATATATATATATATATATATATAACACTCCTATTCTCTCTCTTTATCTTTTTCTCTCTCAGGCTGTTGGGAAGAGGGGCCAGGTTGCTGTGCATTGACGTGTATGCCAACTGTTAAACCATAACCCTAATTAATTAGATAGTTGGGCTTTGCAGTGATTTATATATAAATTGTATTGCTTTTTCAATATTTTCATGCGCAAGAATGACGGAAGAATGTTGTAACTTTTGTAGAATGAAGAACAAGGCGGTGAGGGTGTTGATGCACAAGCTGTGAAACTGGCGGTGGGACAAGCAATAAAGAACTGGAGCGAAAGTACTGATCAAAAGTAAATCAGTAACAAAATCTCCACTTTCATACAAGGAAAAGAATTTATCATTTTAAAATGAAATAATTTTATATCATTTTAGATGAAATGATGTTGTTTTGGTGGATAATTGGTGATGTTTTTCTTTTTCTTTCTCTCTTTTCCTAATTTTATGGAGGAAAAAAAAAAGTAAATAAATCATCAAATATACATAAAAATAACATCGTTTCATCTAAAATAATATAAAATTGTGTCATTTAAAATTACAAATATTTTTCCCTTCATATATTTATGTTATTTATATCTTCATTGTCCATTTTTTTTCTCATTTTCTTTCGTTGAGGCTAATGGGCAGTTTATTCATCAATGAATCATGCTTCTATTAGTTAGCTTCCAAATCTCTTGCTGCCACTTCTGCAATTTTTATAATAAAAATACATGTCGGTGCTCAAAGAGAAAGAAAGAGAGCATATGTGATGGGAGTTACAGCCACACACATATATATATATATATATAGAGAGAAAATGTTATAATTAAAAAAAAATTTGTTTTGTTTTTATCATGTTGTAGGGAAATAATACCCCTTTCCTACACATCATACATGTTAAATATTAATAGGAATTTTTAAAAGATGACCTGGTTGTGCCTTTTAATATTTTATGAATAGAATTAATAATTAAATAATTTACAATAAATTAATCACTCACACAAGTAATAAATTATTTTTTTGTAAATAAGCACATTCTCTATTTTATATAATAATTCTCCCATATAAAAACCCGCAATGAGATGAGGGCCGGATCACATGCAAATGATGCAATGTACGTTGCAAGGTACAAAAAATTAGGGGTTCATCAACCTATCTAAACCAATTCAAATTGCGGTAACTGAACTGAAAAATCGATAACCGAATAAATCGAAAAATCGAAAATAAAAAAAATCGCAAATTTTAATTGGATTGTATAGGTTGATGAAAACCGATCCAATCAAAAATATTAATTCCCTTCTATCTACTTGGATTTTTCCCTAATCATAGTCCAAAAATTTCTAAACTCAAGACCCATTAACCCATCAACTAAATCCAAGAAAAAATCTAATCATATCTCATCAACAAAAAATTTTCTTTGTAGAGCTGCATATCTCATTTCCCGCAAAAAAAAACTTATTATAGTTTACTAATGCTTTTGTATTTTAAAAAATAATAATTTAAAAGTCTATATATACAAAAGATGTTATCTGCACAATAGTCAAGAAATAAATTTTAGGATTTTCAAAAAACCTGAAAACTGATCCAATCCAAACAGAAAAAAATTGGATCGAATCGGATCGGGTTTGAAAAAAAACCCAAACCGAATGGGTAATTATATGATCAAACCGAAGGAATTGAATTGGATGATTTTTGCTTCCAAAACCGATCCAATTTATACCGCGAACACCCCTAACACAGATCATATCAAATTATCAATGTGGTAAAATAAATTAAAATATTATTATTATAATAAATAATTACAAATATACAATTATTTGGAGAGTATTTATGGATTTATTGCACTCATTAACGCCCAAATTAGAAGTGACCATTCACCCCTAAGTTATGTGTGACTCACAAGGCATTCACACATAATTTAGGCGTAACTCGTCTGGTGTTGACATGTGGCACAAAAAAATGAATTAACTTTTGATTTTACAAAACTTTTTGAGATCTACACAATGACACATTTTTTTTTATAAACTCATTTGACATATTTTATCTCTCATAAATACAGTTCAAATTTGCAATAATAGTATTATAAGAGCGTTTAAATCCAAAAGCTTACGAGGTTTGTGATTTAATATAAATAAATAACTAAAGATTTGATTTGTGGTTTAAATTAAAAAAATGAAATTTTTGAATTTTTAATATAAAATATAAATAAAGATTTGGTTTAAGATTTAAATTAAAAAAATTTAAAAATTATTATTAATAAGGAAAAAAAAATATTTGATTTGTGATTTAAACTCAAAAATAAATTTGAAAAATCTGTATTAATAAAGAAAATAATTAAATAAATATTCTAAATTTGTAACCATTCAGAGACTATCAACTTCTAATGAATTCAGCCATAAAGAACCAACCCTTGTTCGTATTAGAGACTTTTCCAAACTTTAGGGTTTAGGATTCGGGTTTAGTTTTCTGTTCTTATAACCATTATCCTCTTTTCTATTTTTCGTTTAAATGTTTTTTTTTTTCTCTTGAGCATACATAATTTAATTGGCTTTAAATAAAAAAGCCATAAAACAGAAGAATGTAACTTACGATACGGTTCGATAAAAATCATAAAAAGTTATATATTTTTAAATTATTTTTTATTATATTTCTGTGTCTTACTATTCGATATGATTCACAATACGAAAAATCGGCCAAATGATACACGATATGTATTGCGATTCAATAAACTTGTACACTATTTTTTTTCAAACACTTGGTAGAAAGTATATATTTTAAAATGACATTAAGTATCCTAATTTATAGATGGACTAATCCACTTTGGTGCCATCTTTATAGTACCATCATTATTGCGAATTTGAACTGTATTTGTAAGAGATAAAATATGTCAAATGATATTTCATTGTGTAGATCTCAAAAAGTTATCTGAAATTAAAAAAAAAATTACCGGTTCGGATACCCGAGTCAAAAGTTATGGCTTCTTGAAGTTTTACGGTTAAATTATTAACTTTTTGTTTCACGTGTCAACACCATACGCATGTGCCGATAAAAATAAAACTTTATGAATCCGGCATTAGACGCATGTGTGGTCGTGCACACGTGATGAGATGGAGGATGAAACTGTAAAGAGTCTTGACTCGCTATTTTGTGGTCATGTTCGGCAAAAAAATTAATTTATTGCTTTTTTAATAAAAAATTATGAGAAAGTAGTCGTTTTGAAATTAATTACGAAAATATAACAATCAAACACGCCCACATGGGGCATGTTCCAATTGAGAGAGACACGCCCATGTGGGGCGTGACCTAAGCGTGAGATACGCCCACATAGGGGCGTGACCAGGTTGGAGAGAGACACGTCCCATTTGGGCATGACCGAGGAGAGAGACACGCCCAAAGTGACCGAGGAGAGAGACACGCCCCATTGGGCCGTGTTTCACCAGGTGTTGTCGCGTGGCATAAAAGTAACAGTTTGATCGTCAAACTTTGGAAGTCCATAACTTTTGACTCGGGTGTCCGAATTAGGTAATTTTTTTTTTATTCCACGTAACTTTTCGAGATCTACGTAATGACATCTCGTTTAACATATTTTGTTTCTAACAAAAAAAGTATTTACAACAATGATACCATAAGAACGTTTAAATCTAAATTAATAAACAGAAAACCACTTTTATGATTAGAAACATTCATAGTAAAGATCCTTATGATTTTGGTAAAAATACATCAAAATAACATAGTTTTATTAAAAATGACATAACTTTGTTACCTTATAATTATGAGAAAGGATATTCTTACTACTAAAATTTTCTACTACCAACTCACTACCTACCTAATCACCATTGGATCAACATTTTCTATTTTTTCAAAACTTTTTAGCATTCTCTTTCTTTGATCCAATGATGATTAGATAGGTAGTAAGAATATCCCTCCTCTATAATTATTACTAAAAATAATCTAACATTTTTGTAATCATGAACAAAAACTTAAAAATCAAAATAAAATGAAAAGCACTCACTTAACTTTTTAATAAAAATCTTTATTATGAATGTTTCTAATCATGACAGTGATTTTCCGCTTATTAATTTGAGTTTAAACGTTTTTATGGTATCATTATTGTAAATTCAATTTTTTTTGTGAGAGACAAAATATGTCAAATTAGGTGCCATTATGTAGATCTCGAAAAGTTATGTACAATCAAAATTTTTTTTACCTAATTCGGACCCCCGAGTTAAAAGTTATGGACTTCCAAAGTTTTACGGTCAAACTGTTGACTTTTGTGCCATGTAGCAGCACCCGGTGAAACACGCCACAATGGGGCATGTCTCTTTCCTCGGTCACGCCCAAATTGGGCGTGACTCTCTCCAACCGGTCACGTCCCATTTGACTGCTATATTTTCGTAATTAATTTCGAAACGACTATTTTTTCGTAATTAATTTCGAAACGACTATTTTTTCGTAATTTTTTATTAAAAAAATAATAAATTAATTTTTTTGACCATATATTGCTCAGATACTATGATAAACAATTATTTTATCTGTTATAATAAAAAAACAATTATTTTATCTATAATGCTTACACTTATAACCGAATGCTTGTCAATAATTTTTTTATATTTCCCTATTGCTTATAATCCTTTTCAACCAGAGTGAATGTTGTCTTTGCCTGAGAGTTCGTCGGGTGGGTCCTTTAGATTTGTGTTGGAAAATAAATGTTTTTTTTTTTTTTTGGTTTTAAATTCGCGTTTGCAATTATTGGAGTAGAAATGCAATTTACTTTTATCAAAAAGTGTCTTATATTACTCCACACAAAAAAAAGTGTCTTATGTTAGCGTTAATGTTAATGTTAATGTCTTAAATCATTCTATTTTATACCAACTAAAAAAAATTTATATAAAAATAAATTTTAAAATATCATTTGAAAGAATTATTTTTTAATATGAACTTTAAAAAAAAATAATTCAAATAAAATATAAACTAAACGTTGCTGAGATATTATTCGAGGCTGGATCCTTGCGTGCCTTTCATGGGTTTTCTACGGATTGGGTCAGGCCATGTTAAGGAAGGCCCTCAAAAAACGGTTTAATGAACGAATCTGAATTATGCCGGTGTGGGCTAAGTGGTCATTTGGATCGCCTTTTCTTTTGGTAAAAGCTTCTTCTTTTTTTAAAAAAAGTCCTTTTAAATTTTTTTTATGTTTGGATTGAAGCTTTTCATAAGAGGAGAAGTTAATAAAAAAAATTAAAATTCTGCTTTTTTTAAGAAGTTAAAAATATGAACTTTTGGAAGAAGGAGAAGCCAAAAACACCCGAAAAACTCTCCTAACCGATTTTACCCGTGGATCCCTTTGACACTCCTTGCATTCCGGTCTATTCAGAGCATTTTCATCTTAGGGTTTTCGACACTCCTCGTCGCCAACAGAGGTCGTCTTGTTTCATGGTCGTCGTCGCCGCTCCTCGTCGTGCCAACATGTTCTTTCCGACTATAGTTGATTTTTTTGGGTACATGAATCAGTGTTGTTTTTGTGTTTTTGTTGTTCAGATTGGGCAGGGACATATAGCAATGTGTATAAGGCTAGAGACCTTTTTGCTGAAAAGACTGTGGCTTTGAAGAAAATTAGATTTGATAATTTGGAGCCAGAAAATCTGAAGTTCATGGCAAGAGAGAAAAGGAACGATGGAAATGGTAGCTGAGGCACAAAGAGGAAATGGGCATAATAGTCATTTTATAATTCAAAAATGTTTTACTAACCCCCGAGACTTTTAAGTATGTTTTTTCCTCACTCGCACAGTTCCTCAGAAAACTTTCCAGGAGGTCAGCCATCACATAATTGCTCTAACTCAAGCACGCTTAACTATGGAGTTCTTCCGTTTCGGGATATCGAAAAGTAGATGTATCTTGTTAGTATAGGTAGTACCAATTAATTCTTATAAGCTATTCCAAACTGTGCAGTCTCACATCTGTACAGTCTTTGGAATCTCTCTCTTTCGGGTGTCGATTCAACTCATCAATGTATGTAACCCCACACTAGAAGCCTGTCAGGAGCCGCTCCTTGTTTGCACCGGCGATCACTCCCCGCATCACTCCCCGCACTCGTCAGTGCTCGGGGTGTTACATTTAACATCTAAATAATAATTTTTATTCAAAAGTACTTTTAAATATTGCATCCAAACACAAAATAATTTTAAATTTTTAAAAAAGTAACTCATAAAAAGTTCTTTTTTAAAAGTTCATCCAAACGTACCTTACGTACATAAAAAAATGAATTCTAATACTCAAGAACTCATATATAAGAATAAACAACAATAAGACAATGTATTTTATTCTGCTCGAAGAATCTCATTCTATTGGTGTTGATAATTAAATTACCTTGGGCAAAGACGAGATTGTAAAAATAAATATATATTCGTGACTGTTCAACTTGGAGACAGTTTAATTATTTGGCACCGTTCACGAATGCCCTTGTAACTAGTTGCACAGTTAGATGTGGACTCCTCCGCACAAAAGCTTCGAATTTAGGGGAGGACACCATCTGCTCTATGTTTTTGACTAAGAAATTCAATGTTGTCTCCTTCAAGTTGTCGTTGGAACAAGTATCAGCAATCTCTAGTGTCTCAAGGGCATTAGAGGTGCTTAGTGAACTAAGCATGTGTCGTTCGCAGTGTTTCAGCAAGTGTGGTATAATATACTTATCAGCTGCTTGTGACAAGGCATAAACATGTTTCTCCAATTTTTCCTCAGCCAAGGTACCACTGTAGAGAAACTCCAGAAGACACTCTAGTTCTTCATGGTTCAAATCGGGTATAGTTATGGTGTTACTTGGTGGAGCTTTGCATTCATCACACTCTAGCATGTTCTTAAAAATTTCTGATCTTGCTGCCTGTTAAATAACAAGAGACGAGAGGAATATAGAATAAACTTGTATATTGAATTGATTTTAGAAGACTATAATATATAAAGCTTAGCCCAAAACCTAACCTAAATCCTGAAATAAGGAAATAGATCTTTACGAATAATAAAAATATCTTATAGATATTCTTTCCAACACTGCCTATAACAAAAAAATAAAATAATAATAATATAAAAAAGAGAGTAAGGTTATACTTATAACATTTTTTTTACAACCCAACCATATCCCATATCTTAGTACCGTTGATTTCCGCCAATCCACGGTTATCATTTATTGTGAATTAATAATTAATTAATGAATTTAATTTGCAAAAATCATAACCGTTGATTGGCGGAAATCGACGGTGTTAAGATATAGTTATAAGAGATTGTAAAAAAAAATATCGTAAATATAACCTACCTCTAAAAAAGAATAGGACACATATCACATATCTAAAAAATTTAATTTCCTACTTACAAATTTCCTTATTAACAAACAAAATGTGAATACATTTAAAATGATGATTAGGGCAAATATTTAGTGAGGAAAACAGAAAAAAAGGACTCACCAAAACGGACTTATGTGCAGGTATAGGTGGACCATGGCTACCTGGATTGACAAGTATATCAGAGTGAATCTGTGCTTTGAAGGCAGCAACAAAGCCTCTGAGGAAAGCCAAGTCTTCTTTTTGTTGATTAAACTTGTCTATTTGCTCTGAAAACCGTCTTACACAATCGTCAAGTGTCTGCAGAGGAAAAATAATATCATTGATTACCTCTTGTGATTAGAGAATTAATCAAAATTTCCATTAGCAGCCATTAATTATTTTATTTTTTATTTTTTTTGGAAAAAAATAAAAATAAAAACTTGGGTCAATCACCTTTGGTGTGCCTATGTCAAGATTGTGTAAATTATACAGTTACTAAATTTTACAAAGTTATAATTCAATTATGGGAGTCAAAGAGAAAGGATACATATACTACGTCTAAAGTACCATTTTAAAGTTTTTGGACAAAAGAATTACCCGATTAAAACTGATTGAATAAGTTTTTCCAAAGTAATGCAGTCAAACATGTCACCTATGCTGACGGGACTAGTCCCGTCACTTATATTGACAGGACTGGTGCCACGTCAGCGCCACGTAGGCAGTCCAATTACCGTAAAACTTCGGCAGGCCATAACTTGTTACTCGGGTATCTAAATCACATAATTCTTTTTTTGATTTCACATAACTTTTCGAGATCTACGTAATGACAACTCATTTGATATAATTTATCTCACACAAACATAGTTTGAATTTATAACAATTGTACCACAATCTCAAGAGTGTTTATTCATAAAATCTTCAAACTATGTTTGTGCGAGATAAAATATGTCAAATGAGGTGTCATTACGTAGATCTCGAGAAGTTATGTGAAATCAAAAAAAAAATCATGTGATTTGGATACCCGAGTTACAAGTTATGGCCTTCCGAAATTTTACGGTAATTGGACTACCTACGTGGCGCTGACGTGACACGAGTCCCGTCAGTATCAGTGACGGGACTAGTCCCGTCAGCATAGGTGACATATTTGACTGCATTACTTTGGAAAAACTTATCCAATCAAATTTAATCGGATAATTCTTTTGTCCAAAAAATTTAAAATGGTGCTTTTGCCCATATACTTCTGCTGTTTTTTTTTTTTTTATTTCCTTGCCTTAATCGAATTTCGCCTTGAAACTGGAGAACCGTTTGAATTGGTGATTGCTTCTGCTTTCTCACTTTCGAGATTTTTCATCATGTTTATTATGCTCGTAGCTCCTTCACAGCAAGCCTCGCATATTGCAGTCCTCGGAGGCCTTAATATGAATGGCATAGTTGAGCAGACAGAACAATGCATGACTTCTTCTCTTAGTTTCCCTACTCTGCTTTCTTAGTTTACAGAAAGATGAAGAGGAAGATAAAGGAGATATTTGCTTCTTCTGAACTTTGTTATATATAAATAGTTGATGGAATCAGACCCATTTATCATCGGGCCCAGGCCCAATAAATGGAAATTCAAATATGAATATGATATAATCTATCTATATTATTCTAAAATAAAATCGTTTATCGGAAATTTTTATCATGTGTCGCTGTTCTGCCTGTGGCAGATGTGTCCAACATAGGTTGGATGATTGATCTCGGATTCAGATGTTCGTCTCTGGATATTTATAGATTAGGTATCTGGGAGGAACGTGGATCACTGACACTGACCTAGGCGTTTGCCTTAAAGGTGTGTGTGTGTGTGATATCCAATGATTAGGGTTAGATTCTGTGTACCTTGTTGCTCCACCTACCTTCCTTATATAGCCCGGCTCTAGGGTTTGCTTGGGTTGGGCCGAGATGTAGAGTGGGCTTGAGTCCAGCCCATAACAGTCGCATTCTTGAATATTAGGTTTGTGTTCACACCTACAAAAATTTAAAAAATTTCCTGTTTTGGTAGGCATTTGAAATTTGAATTTTGGTAATTAAATAAATAAATACAAAATAAAAATATTATGTAAGTCCGAAAATATATTAGTGGCAGATATCCAATTTAAATTCCACCTAATTCTTTCATTGGTAATTGATGAATGTAATAATTACTACTATTGTACCCATTGGAAACTGAAAGTAATTATTCAATATTTTGAATGTCTCATTGTTATCGTTTTTTAAATCTCACTTAAACCAGAGGCCTTCTCTCCCCATTGTTATCATTTTTTACATGAACCCTCCATTTTTCTCTGGTCGAATCATTCATCTTCTTTAGCATCTTGCATTGTTTTTTCCTTCTTCGTCTCATTTGCTGTTATTCCCTTCTTCTACTTCCTGCTTTAGTCATGTTTTCAAAATACGATCTTATAAAAGATCTAAATTCCTCTAAGGATGATTAGAGGATTAAGGTTAGGGCCATTAGGACTTGTAAGGTCCCTAATTATGAGAAAAAGGGATTTGATGACAATCTGAAGATGATTCTGGTAGATGAACATGTATTTTTTTTTTTTTGCAAATTTATTTTTATATTTTACTCTCTCTTTTTTTTTCTAATTCTTCGATTCTTCTGGCTAATTTATGTTTGAATTATGTAGGGTTCTACGATCCATGCTACTGTCAGAGGGACTTTGCAAGTTAAAAAAAAATTACAGAAGGGGATGCGTACTTTATTAGAAATTTTGGAGTTGGATTGAATGGTGAAAGTTTCAAGGCAACTAGGCATGTTTACAAAATTTCTTTCAACTTGAGGACATATGTTAAGGCCATTGTTGATGCTACCATACCTCTCAATTGTTTCAATTTTGTCGAGTTTGATTTTATTATATAGCAAAAAACGATCTCTCGTTATTTATTGGGTAATGTATTCTTTTGTTATTTTTTTAAATAATTTATTTATTTGGAAAAATTATTTTCATTAATCTGAATTATTTTTTCTGTAGATGTCATTGGTTTACTGACTGGAACTAGCAAAGTTGAAGAGCATGATGTGTTTGGTAGGAAAGCAAAAAAAATTGTGTTGGAGCTTGACAACCTCAGGTATTTTTTTTAATGATTTTGAATAAAGTATGTGTAATTTATTTTATGTGTGGTAATTTGATGTCCGTAATGAGTTGTGTATATTTTTTTAAAAACCTCTGCGAAAAAAAGAGGTCACAAACTTGAATGCACATTGTGAGAGCATTATGTTGATGAAGTGCAGAGTTTTTTGGCAAATAATCAGGCTTCTCAGAATGTTATAATAGTTCATATTGCAAAGATGAAGGATTTCAGAGGTATTTGTCTTCATATTTAATTTTTTTCTTTATTAAAAAATTTCAATTTTTTTTTTGTCTCTATCCTTCTATTACTTTTTTTTAACGATACCTCTTTATGTTTTTTTTTCTCTTTTAATTGTGTAGGTCAAAAGTCAATAACTAATACAAGATATACAACGCCTATGATGCACGGACACGGGACACGACACGACACGCCGATACGTTAATTCTAAAAAATGTCGTATTTCGACACGTTGGGACACGTTTTGATATTAAATAAAATTTTTAATATATATAATATAATCTATATTTAATACATATAAGTGTACATAATAAATCATATAACTAATCAAATATTTAAATTTCATAACATAAATATAATTTAAATAACTTTTTCGTACTTTGTTAATTATTTAAAATTAAGATTTAGTTAAAAAAGACAATAATATTTAATTAACCAATGCTCGGTCAACACTCCCACATGTGGATAAGGGCTTTTACGTGCAAATTTATAAAAACAAAAACAAAAAGACCATAATATCTCTTCCTTGAAAGAAAGATAAGAGTTCTTACTCCTTATCTTTTGATGGCTAGATGGACAAGCGATCAGCTGTTGATTTTTGTGTGTCATTGCCACGTGTACATACAAGAGGCTTCATGAAGAACTCTTCAGATTGATTTTCTCGTGGACCCCGCCTTTGCTAGGCATAGAGAATCCAATTGACAAAGACTGCGAAGACAGGAGAGATAATGCTGCAAACGGCGTCGTGGTCTGTCTTAAGCTTCAGTTGTCGTGTCCCTGTACTGAAGCAAAAAAAGCTTTAATTCATTGTTGGCAGACACACAACAAAAACCATGCTCTATCAAAGCGTCATCACCTTCTTCTTCTTCATTCATTGTTGTCTTTGATTTTCATGGATCTCCATCTGATGCCTTTCTTTTCTATCAATTCACCATGATCTAGGCTTGCCCACTAGGAGCAATTTCTCTCTTGGTTTGTTCGCTCAATCCTTCTATGTTTTCTCTGATAATATACTCTGTTGTGGGAGAGAGTTTTCACCGAGCCCTTATCTTTTATCTCTTTTAACAAAAAAAAATTTTTAAAAAAAAAACGTGTCGAAGCGTGTCCGAGCATTGACCGCGTGTCGGAAAAAGTTGACTGCGTGTCCAAAAAACATGTCGGAGAGTTGATCACGTGTCCCCAAATGTTAACCACGTGTCGGACGCGTGTCGGAACGTGTCAGAGCGTGTCCGTGTCGGACACGTGTCCGACACGCAAATTTTTTAAAAACTTACGTGTCGGTGCTTGTTAGTACAACGCGTCTCATTATGGATTCGAATGTAACACAAATTATTGAATTCAAGAAACAATAAGAAATATTTTTTATGACCGTTGCAACTCTATTATTAAGTATAAGTTCTATTATGAAATTTGTGTATGTTTGGATTCGTAATTTATATGTTGCGTTTGATTTCTTTTCGGCTTGGAAATGTTTTAGCGGATTGTATTCGTGGATTGTCCCAGTTGTCTACTCAATCGACACATTCCTCTGAGAATGATTTTCTTAAAAATACAGAAAGAAAGTGTATTATTGATATTAAAATTTCTACCGAGGTGAATATTTGTGATTGGGATAAAGTTATGCTATCTTTTTTAAATTACTTTTATTTATTTTTAATTGTCGTTAATGTTATATATATATATATATATATATATTTTTTCAGGTTATGACGTGTATTGCTTACGGGACTATCAAAGCAATTGAGAGTAAATACAACTGGTGGTACAAATCCTGTAAGAAATGCCCGTATTCTGTTTGTGAAGATTTTGAGAAATGGTTTTGTAAAAACTGCCAAAAACATTGGAGTGATTATCAACCAAGGTGAGATATTTTGTCGAACAAATTATTTTGATTTTTAATGTTTTCTTATACTACGTAATTGACGCTGATAATAATAATAATTATATTATAGATTCAGTGTTCAAGTTAGAGTTATTGATAACACCGATTCTGCATCGTTCATTCTCTTTGATAGATATTGTGTTACTTTGTTGGGTATGAGTGCTTCTGACTTGCGTGAATTGCAATACAAGAGGGTTGGTATTCTATTTTTGCTAACGCTGTGTTCATAAACTATTGTAATATTAATTAGTTCTAAATTCTGATATTTTTACCTGATTCGGATATCCGAGTCAAAAGTTATGGCCTTTTGAAGTTTAATGATTAAATTATTAAATTTTTGTACCACGTGGCAATATCAGACGAGTCACGTCTAAATTAGGCATAAATGCCTGGTGAATCACGTCTAATTTAGACGTGAATAGTCACGCCCAATTTGGACATGAATGAATACAATATATTCTTAATTAAACTCAAGAGTAACTTATTAACAATTATTTATTAAAAATAATATTTTAATTTTTTTTCCCTACCAAAATGCCATTTTTGTGCTGTAGTTGCAGACGTATATTGTTGCCAATATTTGTACAGTAATAGGAGAAATAGGGTTTCTTAAAGAAGAAAAGTGAAAGAAAAAGTATATATATATATATATATATATATATGGGAAAACATTTCTCAAGTAGCTTCAGATAAGTTTATCTCCGGCTAGCCCCAAAACTACGTCGTTTTGATTAATGAAGGATGTTTATGTAATTTTAGGTGAATTAATGCAGGGTGTTTTTGTAATTTTATTTATTTTTATATCATATACATTTTATTGAAATACCCTTCATTAATTCATCTAAAATTACATAAACACCCTTTATTAATCAAAATGACGTAGTTTTTTGGGATAAACTTATCTCAAGCTGTTTGAGAAATATTTACCCCATATATATATGTATATATATATGTATATATATATATATGTATATATATATGTATATATATATATATAGATATATATATATATATATATATATATATATATATATATATATATATATATGGGAAAACATTTTCTCATGTTACATGAGAATTCAACTCTCATGTTAGTGACCCTTCGATTTGCGTGCAAAGCTTTTCTTTTCTTTTTCTTTTTTTAATAAATATGGGACCCATCATTGGTTGAGTCACAACATGAGAATTGAATTCTCATGCAACATGATAAAATCAAATCCCATATATATATATATATATATATATATATATATAGGGTTTTTATTTTATCCTTTAACATAACACAACAAACTTTCCTACACACAACATTTTGTGGGGCCCACACATTTTAAAACAAAAAAGAAAAAAATATGACACGCAAAACGAATCTCTATAACATTACATAATCACTTTTCTTACAACATAATAAACATAAAACCCATATATATATATATATATATATATATATATATATATATATATATATATATATATATATGAGGAGGGATATTCTTACTACCAAAATTTTCTACTACCAACTCACTATCTATCTAATCACCATTGGATCAGTATTTTCTCTTTTTTCAAAAACTTTTTAACATTCTCTCTCTTTGATTCAATGGTGATTAGATAGGTAGTAAGTAGTAGAAAAATTTGATAGTAACAATATCCTCCTTCTATATATATAGGGTTTTATAAGAGTTATGTTGTAGGAAAAATGATTGTGTTATGTTACAGAGATTCATTTTGCATGCCGAAGTTTTTTTTTTTGCTGCGGGCCCCACAAAATGTTGTGTGTGTGTGTGTGTAGGAAATTTTTTGTGGTCATGTTAAATGATAGATGATAAACCCATATATATATATATATGAGATATTAATCTTATGTCACATAAGATACTTATCTTATGTGGATGAAACAAAGTTATGGGACCCACCATTTTTTAAAAATATAAAGAAAAAGGAAAAATGGGCACAAAATTTTATGAGTGTGTAACATAAGATAGTTATCTTATGTGACATAAGACAACTATTTCCCTATGTAGAGAGAGATTGGTGGCAAAATCTTTCGTCCCTCTTTTATTATGTGTCCCAAGCTGTATAATAAACGTCAATTACAATTGCATTCATATACTTAGATGGAATATTATTGGGCTCATTAACAGTGGCTGGATTATAAATTTGGGCTGCAATATTATCAGTCAGCCTCGTCCTTTTTCTCCTTCGAGGGCTATTGGTTTGGTGGATGCAGGCACTGGGCGTCTGGGCGGATCTACATAATAGCCAATATCTACTATTATTTTTTCTTTTGAAAAAAAAACCTTGAAATAATATGTACTAAAAAAAAAAGATTTGCTTGAAATAATATTTAATTTTTTTTAATAGCTTGAAATAAGATTTACAAAAAACGAGATATATGTAAAGGGATAAGATATTGTGATACTCAAGTTATGTTACACCCATGTGACACCTAATCAATCTCACCGTTAGATCGTTTATGTTGATCCAACTGTTATATTTATTTCTACCTTTGTATGATCATGATTTCCCAAATTTAAAGTGAAAGCATTAAATATGGGAAATCATAACCATACAAAGGTAGAAATAAATATAAAATATTAAATTTGGGAAATCATGACCATACAAAGATGAAAATAAATATAACCGTTGGATCAACATAAGCGATCTAACGGTGAGATTGACTGGGTGTCACATGGGTGTAACATAACTTGGGTGTCACAATATCCTATCCCATATGTAAAATAGCAAAGTTTAATTTATGTGATTATTTTTTTTTTCTCTTTTTGCTTATATTTTTTTTATTTTTAATGTATTTAAAAATTTCTTTTAAATTAGTTTTTTTTGGGAACCACCACTAAATGTGCAGATATAAATAAAATTTTCTGAATCAGATACTGGACGCATATGTAGTCCTACACACGTGATGAGATGGAGGATGAAGCTTCAAAGAGTTTGGATTCATAGTTTTGTGGTCATATGTTGCTCTGATACTATGATAAGCAATTATCTTATTTATAAAGCTTAAACTTATAACTGAATGCTTGTGAATAATTATTTTACATTTCCCTAATGCTTATAATCCTTTTCAACCAGAGTGAATGTTGTCTTTGCCTGAGAGTTCGTCGGGTGGGTCCTTTAGATTTGTGTTGGAAAAATATAATTTTTTTTTTCAGGATTAAATTTGCGTTTGCAATTATTGGAGTAGAAATGCAATTTACTTTTATCAAAAAATGTGTTATATTACTCCACACAAAAAAGTGTCTTATATTAATGTTAATGTCCTTATAAGTAATTAATACTTAAAGTCATTCTATTTTATACCAACTAAAAAAAATCAATTATATAAAACTAACTTTTAAAATATTGTTTGAGAGAATTAATTTTTTAATATGAGCTTTTAAAAAAATAAAATAATAATTCAGAAAAAATATAAACTAAACGTCGCTGAGATGTTATTCAAGTTGATCCGTTGCGAGCCTTTCATGGGCTTCTTACGGATTGGGTCAGGCCATGTTAAAGAAAGTTATCAAAAAAGTTGTGTTATTAAACCCGGTTTTTGATCTAACGGCTCAGATGAGGTGTCAAATTTAAAATTCATCACCGATGTCAAAAAATCCTATATATATATATATATATATATATATATATATATATATATATATATATATATATATATAAAACATAATTCACTAGGTACGGTTTGGATTTGGATTTGGCTTGGGAATTAATAACTCAAAAATTACCTAATTATATTTTTATAAGTTAATAATTAATCAATAAATTAATAGAAAAATAAAAACAGTGCGCTAGATTTGGATTTGGCTCGGGAATTAATAAGTGTATCTGTGTATGCTGTAACAATTACTTTTTTTTCTCTTAATTTTTTTGTTACAACAAACATTTGCCTTTGTTGGTAAATGTTACTAAGTTCAAATCAAAGCCCATAGATATATATATGCCCAAAAGTGGAAAGGTCTAGAATCTATGGGCCTGTTTGATTGTGTTTTCGTTTTTTTGTTCTTAAAACTGTTTTGTAGAATAATTATGGAAACAATTATTTTCTAGTTTTTTTTTTATTTTGAAAGTAAAAAACCAAAACAGAAACAAAAACAACTCAGACATATTCTCTAAATTTTATTCTAAAACAAAAAAACAATTACAATTTTTAAAACTTTTTATACAAAATAGGCCTTATCAAACAAGTTTTTTTTTTTTTTGTTCTGAAAATTAAAAAACTGTTTTTAAAAACAGTAATCAAATAGAGCCTATATTGCAATTTCTTATCCTCTTCCCTCACCTTTTCACTCACAGCCTCTACATCTCACACTTTTTCATCCAATTAAAGAATGCAGCTTTCTGTTTTTCCGCATTGTTTCTTTAATTTACTAGGCAAAATGGCCATGGTTATTGCTTTTGATGGTGTTGCTCTTGTTCCCTGTTTTCATCTTCCTCGATCATCAATTCTCCATCATCTCTATTTCATTTCCGCCACTCCTTCGCTATAAGAGCTAATTGCTTGTACGTACCCAGTTACATAAATGGCTTCAAAATCGTTCCTTTTGGGGAATGGAGTGAAGGGTATGCTTCAAAATCATGTGGGGGTTGTTTGGATTATTGAAAATTCTGATTTTTTTTTTCATTTTTTGCGGATGGGATTGTGCTGATGCATCTTCCACTCGAACAAGCTACCCGTACCGGTTCATTAGACCTGTCGGGTCACTGGGTTCTAGAAAAAAATCCGGACGGGTTGCATGGGTCATAAGGGGCTAATTGCATGCCCGGTCTGATAACTAAACCCGACCTCACCGGGTCGGAAATATTTAATATGCTTCAGGACTACTGAATCTTTTGGTGCTCCCTCTCACATCATTAATTTTTTCTTTCCTTTTTTATCCCTATTATTTTTTCTCTTTTTCAATTTTACCCTCCTAATTACACTAAGGGACCACATAGGAAATGGTGGTCCCGGTCCATCATAAATAATCTCCTCCGGGTTACGGGAACCCGGGTTGATCCGGCCGGGTTTAATAACACTGCAAAAAAAGGGTTTAATGAACAAATCAGAATTATGCCGGTGTGGGCTAAGTAAATGAAAACCAAATTCTAATACTCAAGAACTCATATATAAGAATAAACAACAAAAAACCACTATCCGTTAAACCCGATTAACGAGTTTGGGGTGTAGGAAATAACAACAATAAGACAAAATATTTTATCCTGCTAGAAAATTCTCATTCTATTGGTGTTGATAATTAAATTACCTTGGGCAAAGACGAGATTGTAAAAATAAATATATATTCGTGACTGTTCTACTTGGAGACAGTTTAATTATTTGGCACCGTTCACGAATGCCCTTGTAACTAGTTGCACAGTTAGATGTGGACTCCTCTGCACAAAAGCTTCGAATTTAGGGGAGGACACCATCTGCTCTATGTTTTTGACTAAGAAATCCAATGTTGTCTCCTTCAAGTTGTCGTTGGAACAAGTATCAGCAATCTCTAGTGTCTCAAGGGCATTAGAGGTGCTTAGTGAACTAAGCATGTGTCGTTCGCAGTGTTTCAGCAAGTGTGGTATAATATACTTATCAGCTGCTTGTGACAAGGCATAAACATGTTTCTCCAATTTTTCCTCAGCCAAGGTACCACCGTATAGAAACTCCAGGAGACACTCTAGTTCTTCATGGTTCAAATCGGGTATAGTTATGGTGTTACATGGTGGAGCTTTGCATTCATCGCAGTCTAGCATGTTCTTAAAAATTTCTGATCTCGCTGCCTGTAAAATAACAAGAGATGAGAGGAATATAGAGTAAACTTGTATATTGAATTGATTCAGAAGAATATATAATATATAAAGCTTAGCCCAAACCTAACCTAAATCCCCGAAATAAGGAAATAGATCTTTACGAATAATAAAAATATCTTATAGATATTCTTTCCAACACTGCCTATAACAAAAAATATAATAATAATATAAAAAAGAGAGGAAGGTTATACTTATAACATTTTTTTTACAACCCAACCATATCCCATATCTTAGTACTGTTGATTTCGGTCAACCAACGGTTATTATTTATTGTGAATTAATAATTAATTAATGAGTTTAATTTGCAAAAACCATAACCGTTGATTGGCGGAAATCGACGGTGTTAAGATATGGTTGTAAGAGATTGTAAAGAAAAAAAGTTATAAATATAACCTACCTCTAAAAAAGAATAGCACACATATGACATATCTAAAAAATTTAATTTCCTACTTACAAATTTCCTTATTAACAAACAAAATGTGAATACATTTAAAATGATGATTAGGGCAAATATTTAGTGAGGAAAACAGAAAAAAAGGACTCACCAAAACGGACTTATGTGCAGGTATAGGTGGACCATGGCTACCTGGATTGACAAGTATATCAGAGTGAATCTGTGCTTTGAAGGCAGCAACAAAGCCTCTGAGGAAAGCCAAGTCTTCTTTTTGTTGATTAAACTTGTCTATTTGCTCTGAAAACCATCTTAGACAATCGTCAAGTGTCTGCAGAGGAAAAATAATATCATTGATTACCTCTTCTGATTAGAGAATTAATCAAAATTTCCATTAGCATCAGTTTATTTATTTTTGGAAAAAAATAAATAAAAACTTGGGTCAATCACCTTTGGTGTGCCTATGTCAAGATTGTGTAAATTATACAGTTACTAAATTTTACAAAGTTATAATTCAATTATGGGAGTCAAAGAGAAAGCATACATATACTACGGCTAAAGCACCATTTTAAAGTTTTTGGACAAAAGAATTACCCGATTAAAGCTGATTGAATAAGTTTTTCCAAAGTAATGCAGTCAAACATGTCACCTATGCTGACGGGACTAGTCCCGTCACTTATATTGACAGGACTAGTGCCACGTCAGCGCCACGTAGGCAGTCCAATTACCGTAAAACTTCGGCAGGCCATAACTTGTGACTCGGGTATCTAAATCACATAATTCTTTTTTTTGATTTCACATAACTTTTCGAGATCTACGTAATGACAACTCATTTGATATAATTTATCTCACACAAACATAGTTTGAATTTATAACAATTGTACCACAATCTCAAGAGTGTTTATTCATAAAATCTTCAAACTATGTTTGTGCGAGATAAAATATGTCAAATGAGGTGTCATTACGTAGATCTCGAGAAGTTATGTGAAATCAAAAAAAAAATCATGTGATTTGGATACCCGAGTTACAAGTTATGGTCTTCCGAAATTTTACGGTAATTGGACTACCTACGTGGCGCTGACGTGACACGAGTCCCGTCAGTATCAGTGACGGGACTAGTCCCGTCAGCATAGGTGACATGTTTGACTGCATTACTTTGGAAAAACTTATCCAATCAAATTTAATCGGATAATTCTTTTGTCCAAAAAATTTAAAATGATGCTTTTGCCCATATACTACTGCTGTTTTTTTTTTTTCCTTGCCTTAATCGAATTTCGCCTTGAAACTGGAGAACCGTTTGAATTGGTGATTGCTTCTGCTTTCTCACTTTCGAGATTTTTCATCATGTTTATTATGCTCGTAGCTCCTTCACAGCAAGCCTCGCATATTGCAGTCCTCGGAGGCCTTAATATGAATGGCATAGTTGAGCAGACAGAACAATATATGACTTCTTCTCTTAGTTTCCCTACTCTGCTTTCTTAGTTTACAGAAAGATGAAGAGGAAGATAAAGGAGATATTTGCTTCTTCTGAACTTTGTTATATATAAATAGTTGATGGAATCAGACCCATTTATCATCGGGCCCAATAGCGGTGGCAATTTAAGACACGACCCGCCAACCCAACCCGGACCCGACACGAAATTTTCGTGTTCGGGTCAACCCGTTTAATAAATAGGTCGTGTTCGGGTTGGAAAAATATAACACGAAAATATTCGTGTCGGGTGACGGGTCAACCCGTATGACCCGCAAATATAATTTTTTTTAATTTTTTCAAGGTTATTATGGTAATTTTATTGAATGATATAAAAAAAAATATACACTCTAGGTTTCTTTTTATTGAAGATATTTTTTTTGTTATATTGCAATCAGATTTGGTGCTTTTTTGGGGCGAGTCGTGTAATAAACGTATCACACTTATATTATAAGATTTTTCGGGTCGTGTCGTGTCAACCCGCAGAAAAAGTGGGTCGTGTTCGGGTTGAGAATTTTGACACTAATAATTAATCGGGTCGTGTTCGGGTTGAATCTATTCGTGTTAGGACACAGGTCGAAATTTGAATTTGCCACCCCTAGGGCCCAATAAATGGAAATTCAAATATGAATATGATATAATCTATCTATATTATTCTAAAATAAAATCGTTTATCGGAAATTTTTATCATGTGTCGCATTCTTGAATATTAGGTTTGTGTTCACACCTACAAAAATTTAAAAAATTTCCTGTTTTGGTAGGCATTTGAAATTTGAATTTTGGTAATTAAATAAATAAATACAAAATAAAAATATTATGTAAGTCCGAAAATATATTATTGGCAGATATCCAATTTAAATTCCACCTAATTCTTTCATTGGTAATTGATGAATGTAATAATTACTACTGTTGTACCCATTGTTATCGTTTTTTAAATCTCACCTAAACCAGAGACCTTCCCTCCCCATTGTTATCATTTTTTACATGAACCCTCCATTTTTTCTCTGGTCGAATCATTCATCTTCTTTAGCATCTTGCATTTTTTTCCTTCTTCGTCTTATTTGCTGTTATTCCCTTCTTCTACTTCATGCTTTAGTCATGTTTTCAAAATACGATCTTATAAAAGATCTAAATTCCTCTAAGGATGATTAGAGGATTAAGGTTAGGGCCATTAGGACTTGTAAGGTCCCTAATTATGAGAAAAAGGGATTTGATGACAATCTGAAGATGATTCTGGTAGATGAACATGTATTTTTTTTTTTTTGCAAACTTATTTTTATATTTTACTCTTTTTTTTTCTAATTCTTCGATTCTTCTTGCTAATTTATGTTTGAATTATGTAGGGTTCTACGATCCATGCTACTGTCAGAGGGACATTGCAAGTTAAAAAAAAAATTACAGAAGGGGATGCGTACTTTATTAGAAATTTTGGAGTTGGATTGAATGTTGAAAGTTTCAAGGCAACTAGGCATGTTTACAAAATTTCTTTCAACTTGAGGACATATGTTAAGGCCATTGTTGATGCTACCATACCTCTCAATTGTTTCAATTTTGTCGAGTTTGATTTTATTATATAGCAAAAAATGATCTCTCCTTATTTATTGGGTAATGTATTCTTTTGTTATTTTTTTAAATAATTTATTTACTTGGAAAAAATTATTTTCATTAATCTGAATTATTTTTTCTGTAGATGTCATCGGTTTACTGACTGGAACTAGCGAAGTTGAAGAACATGATGTGTTTGGTAGGAAAGCAAAAAAAATTGTGTTGGAGCTTGACAACCTCAGGTATTTTTTTAACGATTTTGAATAAAGTATGTGTAATTTATTTTATGTGTGGTAATTTGATGTCCGTAATGAGTTGTGTACATTTTTTTAAAAACCTCTGCGAAAAAAAAGAGGTCACAAACTTGAATGCACATTGTGGGAGCATTATGTTGATGAAGTGCAGAGTTTTTTGGCAAATAATCAGGCTTCTCAGAATGTTGTAATAGTTCATATTGCAAAAATGAAGGATTTCAGATATATTTGTCTTCATATTTAATTTTTTTCTTTATTAAAAAATTTCAAATTTTTTTTTTGTCTCTATCCTTCTATTACTTTTTTTTAACGATACCTCTTTATGTTTTTTTTTTCTCTTTTAATTGTGTAGGTCAAAAGTCAATAACTAATACAAGATATACAACGCCTATGATGCACGGACACGGGACAGACACGCCGATACGTTAATTCTAAAAAATGTCGTATTTCGACACGTTGGGACACATTTTGATATTAAATAAAATTTTTAATATATATAATATAATCTATATTTAATACATATGAGTGTACATAATAAATCATATAACTAATCAAATATTTAAATTTCATAACATAAATATAATTTAAATAACTTTTTCGTACTTTGTTAATTATTTAAAATTAAGATTTAATTAAAAAAGACAATAATATTTAATTAACCAACGCTCGGTCAGCACTCCCACATGTGGATAAGGGCTTTTACGTGCAAATTTATAAAAAAAAAAACAAAAAGACCATAATATCTCTTCCTTGAAAGAAAGATAAGAGTTCTTACTCCTTATCTTTTGATGGCTAGGTGGACAAGCGATCAGCTGTTGATTTTTTTATGTCATTGCCACGTGTACATACAAGAGGCTTCATGAAGAACTCTTCAGATTGATTTTCTCGTGGACCCCGCCATTGCTAGGCATAGAGCAACCAATTGACAAAGACTGCGAAGACAGGAGAGATAATGCTGCAAACGGCGTCGTGGTCTGTCTTAAGCTTCAGTTGTCGTGTCCCTGTACTGAAGCAAAAAAAGCTTTGATTCATTGTTGGCAGACACACAACAAAAACCATGCTCTCTCAAAGCGTCATCACCTTCTTCTTCTTCATTCATTGTTGTCTTTGATTTTCATGGATCTCCATCTGATGCCTTTCTTTTCTATCAATTCACCATGATCTAGGCTTGCCCACTAGGAGCAATTTCTCTCTTGGTTCGTTCGCTCAATCCTTCTATGTTTTCTCTGTTTTTTTTCTCTGATAATATACTCTGTTCTGGGAGAGAGTTTTCACCGAGCCCTTATCTTTTATCTCTTTTAACAAAAAAATTTTTTAAAAAAAAAACGTGTCGGAGCGTGTCCGAGCATTGACCGCGTGTCGGAAAAAGTTGACTGCGTGTCCAAAAAACGTGTCGGAACATGTCGGAGAGTTGACCACGTGTCCCCAAATGTTAACCACGTGTCGGACGCGTGTCCGTGTCGGACACGTGTCCGACATGCAAATTTTTTAAAAACTTACGTGTCGGTGCTTGTTAGTACAACGCGTCTCATTATGGATTCGAATGTAACACAAATCATTGAATTCAAGAAACAGTAAGAAATATTTTTTATGACCGTTGCAATTGCAACTCTATTATTAAGTATAAGTTCTATTATGAAATTTGTGTATGTTTGGATTCGTAATTTATATGTTGCGTTTGATTTCTTTTCGGCTTGGAAATGTTTCAGCGGATTGTATTCGTGGATTGTCCCAGTTGTCTACTCAATCGACATATTCCTTTGAGAATGATTTTCTTAAAAATACAGAAAGAAAGTGTATTATCTTACTATATAGAAAGTAGAACCAAATTTTGGAAAGTTAGCTGAGGTGTCGCATTCTCCTTAAATCTCAGCTTTTTGTTCACACTAGAGGATGTCTTGAAAACTTACTTCTTTGGGAAATATTTTTTTACGGTAAATAATTTTTTTTGAAACAAAAGTAAATAGTCTGTACAATTATTTTTTATAGGTGGCAGACAGATGTATTAATGGGCTTCTCGATTCTGGATTCAAAATTTAAACTTTCAACGTGAAATGGGTTGGAAAAGTTAAAATAATTAAAAGATGTTTTGAAATTTTCTATGTATTCATTGAATGTATTAAAAATAGTTGTAGTGCTGATACGGGTTGTTTTGGAAACTTAACCATTAAGATAAAGTTGCTTTGGAAAATTAAAATTTATCATAGAAAATTACTTTTTCTGCTTTAGAAAATTACTTAACCAGTAAGATTCATTGCATGTATAAAAACGATATTTGGTGTTGCTTTTGCCTTTTGGTCTGCATCGAGCATTTTGTATCTTCTTTGGTCCATTTCTCTACTCCTCCTCTGATTTTATCGTTCAACATAATGTCCTCAAAATACGACTTTGTAAAGGATCTTAATCCGACGAAAGAAGAGTGGAGGATTAAAGTGCGTGTAGTTAGGTGTTGGAAGGTTCCCAGTTTTAATCGAAAAGATTTTGATGACAATGTGGATATGGTTTTGGTCGACGAACGGGTAATGTATTTTTTCTTTTTTTTTAATGTTTTTATCTTTTCGGTAGCTCATTGTCATTTTTATTTTTATTTTTGCTTTGTTGCGTGTTTTCATTTTATAGGGTGGAAGGATCCATGCTACGGCCAAGGGTACTTTGCAGGTTCGGAAGAAAATTCGTGAGGGTGATGCTTATTTTATAAAAAAATTTGGACTTGGGTTGAATACGGGTAATTTCAGGCCAACACGGCATGAATATCGTCTGTCTTTCAACTTGAGGACGGACGTGAAATCCATTGTTGATGCTACGATTCCTGAGCGTGGTTTTGATTTTGCTTAATTTGACGTTATTGAGAAAGAATCCTCTGACTCTCCTTATTTAATAGGTGATGAGATTGGTGTATTGTGTTATTCGCTTTCAATTAAGATTTTGTATATTGGACGTAAGGCTGAAACCCATGTTAATTGTTGTGTAGACGTCATTGGTTTGCTGTCTGGAATTGGGGAAGTACGTGAGCATGTCATCTCTGGTAGGAATACAAAAATGGTTGTCGTGGAGCTTGACAACCTGAGGTATTTATGTTATCTATATTTCTGATAGTATTGTAATGTAATTTCTTATGTGTTTTTGAATTTAAAGAGAATGGGATTTTACATCATTTCTTATGAGTCTTTTGTTTATATATCATGATAGGGGTCAGAAACTTGAATGCACTTTGTGGGAGTCATACGTAGACGAGGTCCAAACTTTCTTAGCAAAGAATCAGATTGCTCAAAATGTTATAATACTTCAGCTTGCAAGGATAAAGGGTTTTAGGGGTACTTTTTTTTGTGATTAAAATTCTCATTTTTTATTTTTTTGTTTTGCTGTTTTACTTTTTCTTTTATTTACGTAGCATTTTTTTCAGGAAAGATTGGAATAGCTAATACAAAGTATACGACGAAAATTCTTTTTGATTCCAATATACCTGAGATCGTAGAGTTCAAAAAAAGGTGGGCTGTCGTGACAAATTATGAGACATTGCTTTTGCTCTATTCACTCATTCTTTTATATATTTTTATATTCCAGGCTTTCCGGTGATCTGATCGAAAGTAGTCAGATGTTGACTCAGTTGTCCAGCCCATCTTCATATTCTTATGAAAATGATTTTCTGAAGGATACAGAGAGGAAATTTCTTACTGATATTAAGAATTGCATGGATGCTTGATATGCGTTCAGCATATAGGAAATTACAAGGCAAAAAGAGGAAGAAAATGACTCAATCAATGCAAGAAAAGCAGAGAAAAAGAGTAAAAATATCCAAAGTCTGAATATCAAGGAAGATAAACAAAAGGAGGCAAAAACATATCAAAAAGACCTAGGTTCCCGCGCTCACAGCGCGGGAGTGGCGCTGAGAGCGCGGGAAAGGAAAAATTGGCAGAAGGTCCCGCGCTGAGAGCGCGAGATCCGCGCCATCAGCGCGGGAGGTGAAAAATTGGCAGAAACTCCCACGCCCTGAGCGCGGGAGTGGCGCTCTGAGCGTGGGAGGCGCGAAAGTGTGAAGATTCAAATGTGCAAATTAGGTCAGAATCTCTCTTATAAAAGGAGACTCAACCTCTGAAGAAGGATATCTCAGAACACACATCACAAGACCTAGAGGAGGCGTTCTTCGTGTTCATCACTCTGTTCTTGTATTCTTCTTTATTTTCTTTTCAGTTCATGTTGAAATCAGATCAGCGATCATGATGTTGATTGGCTAGATCTATTTCTGTAGTCAGGGGCATGATCCCTTTGTAAACAATTGCTACAAGGATTGAATCATTCTATGTATTGAATTAATATATTTCATCTTTTATCTTGAGCGTATTGATATTATTTCTATTAGATCTGATCAACCTAATAGGAAATGATATTCTGGGGATCAGGATTCACAATAGGGATATTGGAATACTGATCCAGAAAGGAGATAAAGATGACTCTCCATGCATGTTCTAGGGATAGACTTGTATGGATTGCAGTCGTGGGATTTATCTACATAATGCTTATTTTCAGGCGGAATTACTAAGGGATTAGGGTTCCAATTGAAGTAAAGGGTTAGATCGCCAAGGGATTGGGATCTAACTAATTATTTCTAAAAAATGATAATTTGTCTGAATTGTTAATTTCGATAAGTATTGTGAATCAATCCAAAGTAAAATTGGGAACAATTGGTGAATGTACCCTGACTACAGTCTTCTTCATCACTTCTTCTACAAAAGCATTTTCTTCATTTATTTTAAGTCTTTTTCATAAAAACCTAAAAACAAGTCTTTACATTTTTAATTAGTTACTATAGTGTGGAAACACAAATCGATTCATCTAACTTAAGAGGACTGGTTATAGTAGTAATTGTTTTCCAATCCCTGTGGAGACGATCTTACTTATCACTTTTATTACTTGGAACGATCGGTGCACTTGCCGAGATCGCAACAAGTTTTTGGCGCCGTTGCCGGGGATTGTGTTTACAATATTACAAATAACCTTAGATTCTTGAGATTAGATTTTTATTTTATTATTCTTTTATCTTGATTGTGTTGTGCAGGTGTTACTAATAATTTTCTCTGAATTTTTATGCGAGGTAGACTTCCACATAAAGACTTTGTAATAGATTCTGAAATTACAAAGACAGAAAAGCAACTAAGGAAGGTTGCTAGACAAATCATTTGGGAAGATTTGAAGCACACATCTTTACAACCAATTCAAGAAATGGCCGAAAATAACAATGTTGGTCATGGGCGAGGAGGAAATGCCAACAATCAACCTCCAAGACTGTTGAATACAATTTTGACTCCAGTATTCAACAGGGCCAATTCAAGCATAGTCAGGCCAAATGTGGAGGCTAATAATTTTGAACTCAAGCCATCATTAATTTCTTTGGTGGAAAGGGTTCAATTTTCTGGAGCTGATGATGAAGATCCACATGAGTTTATGGACCGATTCTTGATGGTATGTGATACCACCAAACACAATGGGGTATCTACAGATGCTATCAGGCTTCGGTTGTTCCCTTTCGCTGTTAAAGGAAAAGCATTGAGGTGGATCGAAAGACAACCAGCAAACAACATTCTGACATGGGAAGATCTATCCAGTAAATTCTTTGATCATTTCTTTTCCATGGAGAAATATAATCAGCTGGTGAATGAAATAACAAACTTTCGCCAGTTGGAAGGAGAATCACTATGTGCAACTTGGAACAGATTCCAAGAATTAAACAGAAAATGTGCACATTATGAAGGAGATGATGATAGAAAAGTGGTGATATTTTTCAACGGAATCACCCCCGAAACCAGGATGATAATAAATAGTGCCGCTGGAGGCTCTATTCGGGAAAGCACATCTGAGCAGGTGATGTGCCTCTGGCAAGTGTGATTTTTCTGTGATAAAATTGACGAGAATTGAGTCATAAGAGAGCAAATTAAATACATATTTGCTAATTATATTGATTCTTTGAATGTCAATAATATTCACCTTTTAATTGTATTTTTACAGGGAAAATAAATGAAGAATTATAAAAAAAAACCTGTTAATGCAATTTTCCACGGTTATAGCACACTATGAGTTCCAAGCATGGCGCGGGTCAGCACCTGATGTGCCTCTGGCAAGTGTGATTTTTCTGTGATAAAATTTACAAGAATTGAGTCATAAGAGAGCAATTTAAATACATATTTGCTAATTATGTTGATTCTTTGTATATCAATAATATTCACCTTTTAATTGTATTTTTACAGAAAAAAGAAGTGAAAATTATAAATAGCCCGTTAATGCAATTCTACAGGGTTGCAGCACACTGCAAGTCCATAAATCCAGAAGCATGGCGCGGACCGGCACCACACTGGCGCAAAACCGCGCCAGTTTACGAACTATACACTGGAGTCTGGCAAGTGGCGCAAACTAGCGCCAATGTGGCGCCAACTAGCGCCAAATTCATTGAAGAAACTTTGTCCAGCACCATGGCGCTAGGTAGCGCCAAATCCATGCTACCTAGCGCCAAAACCAAGCCAAGTAGCGCCATGGTTCATGCTTGGTGGCGCCAAGTGGCGCCACTTTACGAGGAGATGTTCCGACTTTGCAATTTTGGACAGAAGCGTGGCGCTGACTTGCGCCACACCGACGCCAACTGGCGCCGGTTTGCAGGATGGATGCTCCGTGTTTTCTGAAGGGTATTTTTGGAAAAACAAAAGAAGGCTATAAAAAGACCTTTTGCAGATTAGGTCAGCGGATATTTTTTTGAGAGACAGATTCTGAAAATTCGGAGATTCACAGAGAAACAAAAGAGGCAGATCTGGAGATTGGAGGAGAAGGGCACTGGAGTCGTTCTTCGTTCTTCATCTCCTTCTAGTATTTCTTTATCTCTTGTTTTAATTTTATGTTGAATTTTAGATCAGCGATCATGATGTTGATCGGCTAGATCATTTTTATTGTAGTCAGGGTCACGATCCATATGTGAACCCTTGAAACGAAGGATTGGTTTATGGTTTTTTAATTTATATAATTATCTTTATCATTACTCTGTGCGAATTTGATATTCCCTTTGTTAGAATTGATCGATCTAATAGTTGGGGATATTCTGAGGATCAAAACCCTAGATAGGAATATTGGGGCTTTGATCTAGAAAGGGGGTAAGATAACAATCTGTATACGTGCTAGGAATAGACGTGTATACGATTGCAGATGCTTAGATTATCACGCCCATTGCTTGATCCCATGAGAAACATTGCAAGGAATTGGGGTTTCTCATGGGATTAAAGGGTTAACCCTGCAAGGAATTGAGGGTTAACTACTAAATCTTTTTAGATGATAATTTATCTGAGTGATTATATAAATAATTATTATAAATCAATCCGGAGTAAAAAGCGGGGATCATTTGGTGAATGAACTCTGGCTACAATGCTTTTCTCATATTTTTCTACAAATCACTTCTCATTTTTATTGTTTTATTTCTCAAAATAAAAATACAAAAATAAGTCTTTTATTTTCAGAAATCAATTTCCATCAAATCGACAATATTTGTCAAAAACCCTATTTGAAATCTTCCATTTTTTAAGAAAAAGTTTATTTGATATTAGATCCTAATCCCTGTGGAGACGAACTTTACTTATCACTTTATTACTTGTGCGATCGGTATACTTGCCGGAGAGCATCAAGTTTTTGGCGCCGTTGCCGGGGATTAGCGTTTCTGATATCATATAATCTTGATCTTTAGGATTGGATTTGTGAATATTTGTGAATATTTTTATTTTTTTTTAATTTATTTTAATTTTATTTGAACAGTGCTACTAATCTCTTTTCTGAAGTTGTATGCGAGGTACTCTCCCAGAATTTCCACTTAATTTGGAGATCACTAGAGCAGAAAAGAGGAACAGAAAACTTGCTCGGAAAAAGCTTGCATTCAACGAGTTGGGAATTCTGTTCGAAGAAGCAAAAACAATGGCTGGGAACAATAATGAAGTGGACAATCCACTCATGGATACAATCCTCACACCAGCATTCAACAGACCTAATTCAAGCATTATTCATCCAGAAACGGGCAACAATTGGGAGCTCAAATCTGCCAATATTCAATTGGTAGAGCGAGCTCAGTTTGGCGGAGAGGCAGATGAGGACCCTCACAGGTTCATTGACAGATTTCTGATGATCTGTGACTCAACCAAGCACCCCCAGGTGTCCAATGATGCAGTCAGGCTGAGACTGTTTCCCTTTGCTCTTAAAGGGAAGGCTTTGAATTGGTTGGAAAGGCAACCAGCAAGAAGTATTCCATCATGGGAGATTCTTTCAAATAAATTCTTTGCTGAGTTCTTTTCCATGGAGAGGTTTAACCAGATGGTGAATGATATCACCAATTTCACTCAGGCTGAGGGTGAAACTATATGTGCAGCATGGAACCGCTTCAAGGATCTAATGAGGAGATGTCCTCATTACCCCATGACCAATGGTGATCAGGTCCGAATTCTTTTCAATGGGTGTAAACCTGAAGTTCGGATGGTGCTGAATGGTGCAGCAGGTGGCACTATCAAATCCTTGAGAGCAAATGAGACTCTCGAGTTGATTGAAAGAATGGCAGTAAATGCAAATGAAGGCTTATCATCTGAGCCTAAGAGAGGTATCCTTCAGCTGGAAGGTAATGATGTGGTGCTAGCTGAAAATAAATTATTATCTCAGCAGTTAGCAAACTTGACCTCAAGGCTTGACAAGATGCAGCTTGCTGGTGTTCAGAATCATGCTTTTACTGTTGTTTGTGAATATTGCAAGGGTGAGCATGAATCCAATGAATGCTCATCTTTGTTATCTTCTGACTCTCCTCAACAAGTGCAGGTGAACGGAGTATGGTACGAGCAAAGGTCTCCACCAAGAAACATTCCTAGGAATCAGAATTTCCCTTCTGGAAATAACAATTTTCAGAGGAGAACTCAAGGCACAGGACTGGATTACAATTCCAACAACTACTTGCAGCCTCCACCAGTCCAAGCTAAGGAGCCTTCTGATTTGGAAAGGTTAGTTGGACAAATGGCCCAACACTCCAATGCCTTTATGGAAGAAACTAGGGCCACCACTAAAAACATGAATGCTTCTATCAGGAATTTAGAGAATCAAGTTGGCCAGCTGGCTAAGCAAGTTGCTGATAAAAATCCAGGCACTTCCTCTAGTAACACATTTAAGAATTCCAAGGAGGATTGTATGTTTATCACAACTAGAAGTGGTAAGGTGGTAGGAGCTCCAGAAAAGCTTAAGGTGGTGGAGGAGCCAGAAAAAGAGGAGATTCCTTCTGATGTACAGACACCTCTTCAGAAAGGTGAAGAAAAAGAGCCTCCTATTGTTGCTGAAAAGAAGAAGTTTGAGCTGAGTCCTGAATATGTGCGAGCCATGGCACCTTATCCTGGCAGATTCAATAAGGATGCTCAAAAGCAACAATATGGCAGATTTCTTGATATTTTCAAGAAATTACATATAAATATTCCTTTTGCTGAAGCCTTGGCTAGCATGCCCAATTATGCCAAGTTTATGAAGGACCTCTTGTCAAGGAAGCACAAGTTGCAGGAATGCCAAACGGTGACACTCACTGAAGAGTGTAGTGCTATAATTACAAAGAAGTTCCCGCCTAAGCGTCATGATCCAGGGAGCTTCAATATTCCTATTGAAATTGGGAACACCAAATTTGGTAGAGCCTTGTGTGATCTTGGGGCAAGTATAAATTTAATGCCCTTGTCTGTTTGTAAATCTTTGGGGATAACTGATTTGAAACTCACTTTGGCATCTCTTCAACTTGCTGATAAGTCTGTAAGAAAGCCTAGTGGAATAATAGAAGATGTTCTTGTGAAGGTAGACAAGTTCATCTTCCCTGCTGATTTTGTAGTGTTGGATATGGAAGGAGGAGCTGAAATGCCACTTTTGCTGGGTAGACCTTTCTTAGCTACATCTCGTGCACTGATTGATGTGGAAAGCGGGAAGCTAGAGCTAAGAATGAATGATGAAACCGTTACTATCCATGTCTTTGATTCTTTAAAACAGTCTTCTCACAAAGACGATTGTTTTAATCTTGAAGTTGTAACGGAAGAACAAGATGTAGCGGTTGAACTTCCTCAAAATTTAAAAGATGATGCCAAAGAAAATGGAAACCCAAAAGTGGAAGTGAAAGATCTTCCTAAAAATTTAAATGATGATGTCAAAGAGGTGAGAACGCTGCAAGAGAGGCGTACTCCTACAAAGAAGAAGGTAAGAAGAAAGGAAGTAGTGAACTTCTTTGATACAAGTTGGAAGAGACACCGAGAGCTGAAGTTTGACAAGAGACACCGAGACTCTATCTCTCGGAAAAATCAAAGCTTCAAAGAGTTCTTAACTTGGATCCATGGTTTGGACCAAATCTGGGAATGGTGGTCCCATAAACGAAGGCATCCAGTACCACCGGACCCTCCATTTGCTGAGTCATCCCACACTGCTGAGGGGGATGACATGGAGGGCTAATTATATCTCCTTGCTGATGGAGATATTGTATATTAGTTTATTTTTCTTTTTCGTATTTTTAATTTATTTTGTGTTGGTATATTTTTCTCTGATGTTTTAATGTGTGCATTATAGTTTCTTCTATATGCCACTATTTGTTCTATTGTGCAGGATTTTCTTCCTTCTTGGGGCTTAATTATTGCTGGGGACAACAATGCTCTAAATCTGGGAATGGTAGGCTTGCACCTTAGAACTGCAATTCTTCTATCAGGGGAGATATTCTAACTCTTTTAATTTTCTTAGTTATTTTTTTATAGTTATTTTGTGTGCTAAAAAGAAAAAAATTGTGTTATCCCAGATTTGAATGTGCTTATCTTGTTAATGTACATGATTAAATTCTTGGAATATATGGTATGACTTTCTGGCATAACATTGCATAAGCATAATTAGATTGCATGATTGTTTGTTTGTCTGAGTTATTATTGTGAATTCTGGTTATGTCTGAAGTCAATTTTCTTGAGTCTGCATTGATACCATAGCTGTGAGGTTTTGAGCCTAAACACTGAAACTTTTGTTGAGAGGCCTCACTGTTGTAATACTCTAGAACTTGATTTGTTTCTCTGTAATGCATGCATTGATTGATACGATAAAGGCATTTTGTTCTTATTAGCTATTGGCCAAAATAACCCACCTATATGAAATTTTCCC